>OX457110.1:13028248-13325748 GCA_949752805.1 Deilephila elpenor | reverse complement strand
GCCACCTCCTTTGCGAGCATAACGGCCTCGCAGAAGGTGGCGACAGCTCTCCACCCTGACTTGCTCCCGACCATTGTAGACACAACGGCCGGAAGCGAGAACCTAACCTTTTTTTTTTTTTTTTTTTTTTTGGTATCGGGTTGGAAAATCCTCATGGACATCCTCCGCCCGGGGGAGGCGCGGAGGGGACTGTCAGACTCTTACTGACTAAAAACCAACCCGTGTTCCTCTCGTACCCGTGTGTCGGAGGGTCGGGTATCGCCGAAGCATTCGTCGCAACCCCCCGACGGGTATTGGCCCGCCATAGTCAGGCGGGCCCCGTCACCCACTGCGGCCGTCACCCCGGCCGCAGGACTCCACTACGAGGCGCGCGCGGAACACGACGCCGCCGCCTCAAGGCCTGCTGCTGGTCGGACGACAAGACGCCCCGAGTCTGTCGTCCGCAGGCCGCGCCCTACGGTGGCCGGAAGTCGGCCACCCTACGACGCCCAGTGCGTCTGCTGCGGGAGGGGAGAGAGGAGGCAGCCTCTCTCTCCCTTTCCGCCACCTCCTTTGCGAGCATAACGGCCTCGCAGAAGGTGGCGACAACTCTCCACCCTGACTGGCTCCCGACCATTGTAGCCACAACAGCCGGAAGCGAGAGGTTTCCCGCAGCACCTACGGCCGCGACCAAGTCACGGCGCTGCTCAGCCCAAGCTGGGCACTCCGCCAACGTGTGCAACGCCGTGTCGTCGCGGCAATCACCACAATGGTGGCACTGGGACGTCGGCTCCCGGCCTAGTCGACACAGGTACTTCCCGAAGCACCCATGTCCGGTAAGCACCTGCGTCAGCCGGAAGCTTAGGGCGCCGTGGCTCCTGTTGAGCCACTCCTCAAGAACGGGCCTTACCGCCGCTACAGCGGCGTGCCCCGCCGTGGGTAGCGCTAGGCGCGTCTGCCACTCCGCCACTAAGACCTGGCGGAGCGCTGCCCTGCGTGCCTCTATCTGTCGAGGCACCAGGCGCTCGCCCCTCTCGACCGCCTCCACACGCCACCAATAGAGCGACGTGAGGAGCTTTGCGTCGAGGTCCCAGGGCGAGGATCCGGCTAGGAGGCTCGCTGCCTCAAAGGAGATCGTACGGTATCCCCTTATGACCCTGACGGCCATCGCGCGTTGCGGCCTTCGCAGCGCGGCGACGTTACGGGCCGTCAGGGAGTCCGCCCACACTGGCGCGGCGTACAGCGCCATCGACCGTACGACCCCCATGTAGAGCCTCCGGCAGGAGGAGTTGGGCCCCCCCAGGTTGGGCAGCAAGCGCGAGAGCGCAGAAGCGGCGCCCATCAACCGGGGGGCGAGCCGTGTAAAGTGCGGCCCGAATGTCCACCGACTGTCGAGGACGAGTCCAAGGTACTTCATCGTCGACTCGACAGCGATGGAGACCCCTCCTACAATGATGCTGGACCCCGGAGGCGGCTTCGTCCTCGGCCCGTGAAAACACAGGGCCTCAGACTTGTGCAATGCCACCTCTAAGCCCAGCCGCCGGATCCTACCCACGACGTGCGCGACACCAGCAGTCGCGCGTATGGCCGCCTGCCGGTACGACTTTCCACGCGCTGTGACTAGCGTATCGTCGGCGTAACAAATGACGCCGACGCCGTGGATAAGCGCACCGCGCAGAGCCCAGTCGTACCCCACGTTCCACAGGAGCGGCCCCAACACCGATCCCTGTGGAACGCCGCACGACGTCTCTCGCCGACACCATTCCTCTCGACCCGGGTACACCACCGATCTTTCGGACAAATAGGCCCCGACAATGCGTTGGAGGTAGCGCGGCACCCCGTGGTACCGGAGTGCCTCTCGGATGATATTCCAGGGCAAGGTGTTGAAGGCGTTGGCGATGTCGAGCGACACCGCCAAGACCACCTCACCCCGGGCGACTGCCTCCTCCGCGAGGACCCTCACGCGCATGATTGCGTCCACCGTAGAGCGCCCCTGGCGGAAACCAAATTGGTTGTCCGCCAAATCCGGGCCCACCATGGTCATGTGCTGGACGAGGCGGCTAGCGATGATTCGCTCGAAAATCTTACACACCTCGTCCAGCAACACGATGGGCCTGTACGCAGATGGTGAGTCTGCGGGGCGCCCCTCCTTCTTGAGCAGGACCAGCTTTCCGGTCTTCCACCGGCTTGGAAACTGGCCCCGCTCCAAACATGCGCTCAAGAGCCCCGCTAGTCGGGGCCAGAGAGCCTCCATGGCCAGGACCCATGCACGGCCTGGAATGCCGTCGGGCCCTGGGGCGGTGTTCTTGATGCGGGCCACCGCCACTCTCAAATCTACCCGGGTCACTTCGGGCACGTCGTCGTCAATGTCGTCTTCCGCGTCAGGCACATTGCGAGGCGGAACCATAGCCGGTGGTGTGTGCTCCGGTCTCGACGGAAACAACGCACACACCACCTCCTCCAGCAGCTGTGGCTGGAGACTCCGGGACAGTGGGGGAGCCCGTTGGCGCAGTTTGCCCCGCACCATAAGGTAGGGGCGTCCCCACGGCTCTCGGTCCAGAGTCTCCAGCAGCTCTTGGTTGGCCTGGGCCTTTGCCCGGACAATGGCCAGCTGGAGGGCGCTCTTCGCCTCTCTGTAGCGATTGTACAGTTCCGCCTCTTCCTGTTCGGCCGCCGCTGTAAAGGGGCGGCGGCGTCTTCTTCGGCACCTAGCGTACTGGCGTCGCACCTGCACACAAGCGATGCGCAGCTGCGCGATCGACTGCGACCACCAGTACACTTGGCGCCTGGAAGGTAACGGCCGGACTCGGGGCATGCCAGCGTCGCAGATGTGCGACATGCTCTCCCGGAACCACTCCGCCTCCTCGTCGATGTTGGTAGGCCTGTCTGGAGAGTCCAGCCAGGCCTTGACGATTGAGGCATCCAGGAGAGCCTCCCTGTCCAGCCGCTTCAGTGCCCAACGCGGGCCGTCTCCAACGCCCACCGGGGCCGCTTGGACCGGCCCAACCGAGGTCTGGGCGGAGACGCTAAATCGAATATATCGATGATCAGACAGCGTCTCCACCCCCTCCAGGACGTGCCAGTCCTGGACGGTGCGCGCGAGAACGGGGCAAGCAAACGACAGGTCCACTATGGAACCACCCCGCATCCGCACGCACGTCTGCACAGAACCCCGGTTCAGGAGAAGCAGGCCCTGCTCGACCGCCCACTCCTCCACTAACTCGCCCCGCGCGTCCGTAGCCGGGGAACCCCAAGCCGTAGATTGGGCATTGAAGTCCCCCAGGACGATCACGGGACGAGGACGGCTACGACTGACGACCGTGCCCAACTCCAAAATAATATCCTCCATGTCGGCGAGAGAAAGGCTGGGGGCGAAATACACCCCCGCGACCATAATATTTCCCCAAACTGCCGCGACATAGCCCCGCCCTCGGGTGACGGCCTCGAAGGGAAGGGTGTCGGCGGCAGACCTCATGAGCAGTGCCACCGAGCGGTTGGTGTCGCACACCCAGTCATCCCTGGGTGGCACAAAATACGGCTCGGCGACAACTGCCACATCAATCGACCACTGCGCCATGCTCTGGAGCAAGAGATCCTGAGCCCTGGCGCAGTGGTTTATGTTGGCTTGGAGGAGACGACGTAGGGCCATTATTGAGTGTCCATGGCTGTTGTCTCCTCCCCAGCCCTCGGCGGATGTTCTGCCGCAACCGGCGGGTGAACCGGCTGCGAGGAGCTGGTTGCCTTCTTCGACGCATCAGCCGGTGGATGACCCGGCTGTCTCTTGGCGTTTTTCTTCTTGGGCCTGACGCAGGCCTTTGACCCGGTCCGATGGTCGGCTGGCTTGCCAGATGCCGCACAGATGACGCAGTGCGGCGTGGCAGTACAAGTGCCAGCCTTGTGACCGGGCTGACCGCAGCGGAAACACAATTGGCTGCGGTCTACCCCAGCGGTGCACCGTGCCCCCGCGTGTCCCTCTTCAAGACAGCGGTAGCACCGGTAGGGCTTGGGCGCCAGAAGCGTGACCTGCGCCGAGACCCATCCAACCAGCAGCCGTTTGTCTTTTATAGTTTTGGCCGCCGCTACGGGACACCTGACAAAAATTGTCCCAAGACCGGAGACAGCCCGGCGTATTGTGCCCGCCTTGACTTGATCCGGCGGGCATCCTCCGGCCTTGGAGATGGCAGCGGCGACCTCATCCTCCGTGACGGAGTCGTCCAGGCCCGAAATGCGCAGATCTGCGCACTTGGTTGGCCTGGACACTCTAACATCATCTGGTCCTAGAGACGCCCTGAGTTTATCGGCCAGGGCGTCTGCTTTGGGACCGCTAGTGGCTCCCGATACTTCGAGTAGGCGACCTCCGGTAGCAGTTGTTTTGCACCGGATCCCCGTTATGCCGAGATCGCTAAGGGAAATCTCGGCTTTCGCCTTTGCGAGGATCCGGGCATATGTGAGGCCCCGCTCCTCCGCCCCCGGCTGCAGGGTGAGAGCCACTGCTGTAGAGCGGGGGGTACTGAGCCTCGCGTTCTGGCGTTTGGCCGCCGCTTGTTCTTTTTGGGCCTTCTTTTTGGCCTGCTGGCGTACCTTCTTGGATGTTTTGGCGGCGCCCACAACCGTCCACTCCGCCTCAGGTCTGGCAGTTTGTGCTGGCGGAGCAGCCGTGGCACCTGCCTTTTTGGCCAGTTTGGTCGCCTTTTTTGACTGCCTATTGGATTTAGGCCCCGCTGTTTTCTTTTGCGGGGCGGCAGTTGGAACAGCCTTCTTTTGTATGGCAGCAGCCACTTGTGCCGGTTGGGCGGCACGGGGCGCTGCGGTTTGGGCCGCGTATGTCGGCGCCGGTGTGCTGCGTTGATCTGCAGCTAGAGGGGGACGCAGGATCCTCCCCTCAAGCACCGAGAAGCGCGCGTTGAAGCTCGCCATCTCCTGACGGATCAGGCGAGTCAATTCCGTCTCTTGCGACGACATCTGCGGTTGCGCTTGCGGCGTTGCGTGTGGAAGGCCCACCTCCCGCCTGAGGTGTTCGCGGCGGAAGTTTGCCATCTCCGCCTTGAGCTCCTCGTGCTCCTTGCGGAGCTCCGCCATTTGCGCTGCGAGCTTTATGTTCTGGGCTCGCAGCAGTGCCGTCTCTTCGGTAGTGGTGCGGGTCAGAAGCACCTCCGCACTTTCGAGTATGGAGGTCGTGGCCTCTTTGAGTGCTTTTTGGCTGCAGCCGCTAAGGCCCTTCGAGACCTTGCTCACCCTTCTAATGGCTGCAACCGCGTCGGCCACTCTCTTATTTAGATCGGAGGCAGGTAACTCCTCTGCCTCGACCTCCATGTCTGAGACGGCAGACGACGACTCTGACAGGCGGGTGACTCTCCCTTCCGTCACCCTTTTCGTCAGAGCCGCAATCTGCCGCTCGTCCTCCTCTAGTTTTGCGGCGGCCGCTGCAGCCTTCATGGCAGCCGCAGCCTCGCGCCTGGATAGGCCGATACCAGCATATTTGCCGGTAGTGGCGGGCCTACCTCTTCCGCCTTTTTTGGCACCGACCTTGCGGGCCGGCACCGTTGTGTCGCTCAGAGCCGAGTCCGACCCTGAGTCTATACCCTCTCTCCGGCGTTTGCGTAAGCGCTTTGAGTTTTCACTCACCGCGCTCGCCACACTCATAAGGCTGGATGCGCTGTCAGAATCTGACAGCACTCCCATTCGCTCGATAAGTACCCGAGGTACTTTTTCACCCACTTCGTCAAATTTGGTTTTATTTAAAAGAGATTCCATTTTTAGTCCCACGAATATGGGGGAAAAGAAGGTCCACCCAGGCAGTGCCCCCTGTACCTGGGTAAGCCTAGCGTAACCCGTCAGAGGGTCGGCTGGTACTCTGACGGGGGTCGCACTAGAGACTGAACTTCCCATCAGCCATGCATCCCCTCGCGGTGCGCCGCCGCTTGGGATTCGGGGTACTTTTTATAGAGGCATCCTCCCTCGCGGTCCGGGCGTTTAAGCCAGGACCCTCGGTCCGGTGAGAATGCGAGACATGACCACAAACTTCACAACCGGATTACGATATGCGACGGCGACTGTGGGAGGGACACTCCCACAGCCCGCCCGGCGGCGGGGTAAGCGCACACCGAGCCCGCCGAAACCTCCGGGACAGAACCGGAGGGTGGCCCAGAGATGGGCCCCACCTAAAAGAAACGACAGATGGAGGCGGCCGCCACAAAAGACAACGACCGCCAAACCCCCTGCCCTCCCCGTCGGATATTTGCCGTCGGCCATTGAAGTTGCAAAATCGCAACTACGATGACCCACGTTGCCCAGGGTGCACCACGTGGAGGTTCCCGACATTGCACCCCAAAGCGAGAACCTAACCTAACCTAACCTAACCTAACCTAACCTAACCTAACCTAACCTAACCTAACCTAACCTAACCTAACCTAACCTAACCTAACCTTTTTTTTTTTTTTTTTTGGTATCGGGTTGGAAAATCCTCATGGACATCCTCCGCCCGGGGGAGGCGCGGAGGGGACTGTCAGACTCTTACTGACTAAAAACCAACCCGTGTTCCTCTCGTACCCGTGTGTCGGAGGGTCGGGTATCGCCGAAGCATTCGTCGCAACCCCCCGACGGGTATTGGCCCGCCATAGTCGGGCGGGCCCCGTCACCCACTTCGGCCGTCACCCCGGCCGCAGGACTCCACTACGAGGCGCGCGCGGAACACGACGCCGCCGCCTCAAGGCCTGCTGCTGGTCGGACGACAAGACGCCCCGAGTCTGTCGTCCGCAGGCCGCGCCCTACGGTGGCCGGAAGTCGGCCACCCTACGACGCCCAGTGCGTCTGCTGCGGGAGGGGAGAGAGGAGGCAGCCTCTCTCTCCCTTTCCGCCACCTCCTTTGCGAGCATTACGGCCTCGCAGAAGGTGGCGACAACTCTCCACCCTGACTTGCTCCCGACCATTGTAGCCACAACAGCCGGAAGCGAGAGGTTTCCCGCAGCACCTACGGCCGCGACCAAGTCACGGCGCTGCTCAGCCCAAGCTGGGCACTCCGCCAACGTATGCAACGCCGTGTCGTCGCGGCAATCACCACAATGGTGGCACTGGGACGTCGGCTCCCGGCCTAGTCGACACAGGTACTTCCCGAAACACCCATGTCCGGTAAGCACCTGCGTCAGCCGGAAGCTTAGGGCGCCGTGGCTCCTATTGAGCCACTCCTCAAGTATGGGCCTTACCGCCGCTACAGCGGCGTGCCCCGCCGTGGGTTGCGCTAGGCGCGTCTGCCACTCCGCCACTAAGACCTGGCGGAGTGCTGCCCTGCGTGCCTCTATCTGTCGAGGCACCAGGCGCTCGCCCCTCTCGACCGCCTCCACACGCCACCAATAGAGCGACGTCAGGAGCTTTGCGTCGAGGTCCCAGGGCGAGGATCCGGCTAGGAGGCTCGCTGCCTCAAAGGAGATCGTACGGTATCCCCTTATGATCCTGACGGCCATCGCGCGTTGCGGCCTTCGCAGCGCGGCGATGTTACGAGCCGTCAGGGAGTCCGCCCATACTGGCGCGGCGTATAGCGCCATCGACCGTACGACCCCCATGTAGAGCCTCCGGCAGGAGGAGTTGGGCCCCCCCAGGTTGGGCAGCAAGCGCGAGAGCGCAGAAGCGGCGCCCATCAACCGGGGGGCGAGCCGTGTAAAATGCGGCCCGAAGTTCCACCGACTGTCGAGGACGAGTCCAAGGTACTTCATCGTCGACTCGACAGCGATGGAGACCCCTCCTACTATTATAGTGGACCCCGGAGGCGGCTTCGTCCTCGGCCCATGAAAACATAGGGCCTCAGACTTGTGCAATGCCACCTCTAAGCCCAGCCGCCGGATCCTACCCACGACGTGCGCGACACCAGCAGTCGCGCGTATGGCCGCCTGCCGGTACGACTTTCCACGCGCTGTCACTAGCGTATCGTCGGCGTAACAAATGACGCCGACGCCGTGGATAAGCGCACCGCGCAGAGCCCAGTCGTACCCCACGTTCCACAGGAGCGGCCCCAACACCGATCCCTGCGGAACGCCGCACGACGTCTCTCGCCGACACCACTCCTCTCGACCCGGGTACACCACCGATCTATCCGACAAATAGGCCCCGACAATGCGTTGGAGGTAGCGCGGCACCCCGTGGTACCGGAGTGCCTCTCGGATGATATTCCAGGGCAAGGTGTTGAAGGCGTTGGCGATGTCGAGCGACACCGCCAAGACCACCTCACCCCGGGCGACTGCCTCCTCCGCGAGGACCCTCACGCGCATGATTGCATCCACCGTGGAGCGCCCCTGGCGGAAACCAAATTGGTTGTCCGCCAAATCTGGGCCCACCCTGGTCATGTGCTGGACGAGGCGGCTAGCGATGATTCGCTCGAAAATCTTACACACCTCGTCCAGCAACACGATGGGCCTGTATGCAGATGGTGAGTCTGCGGGGCGCCCCTCCTTCTTGAGCAGGACCAGCTTTCCGGTCTTCCACCGGCTTGGAAACTGGCCCCGCTCCAAACATGCGCTCAAGAGCCCCGCTAGTCGGGGCCAGAGAGCCTCCATGGCCAGGACCCATGCACGGCCTGGAATGCCGTCGGGCCCTGGGGCGGTGTTCTTGATGCGAGCCACCGCCACTCTCAAATCTACCCGGGTCACTTCGGGCACGTCGTCGTCACTGTCGTCTTCCGCGTCGGGCACATTGCGAGGCGGAACCATAGCCGGTGGTGTGTGCTCCGGTCTCGACGGAAACAACGCACACACCACCTCCTCCAGCAGCTGTGGCTGGAGACTCCGGGACAGTGGGGGAGCCCGTTGGCGCAGCTTGCCCCGCACCATAAGGTAGGGGCGTCCCCACGGCTCTCGGTCCAGAGTCTCCAGCAGCTCTTGGTTGGCCTGGGCCTTTGCCCGGACGATGGCCAGCTGGAGGGCGCTCTTCGCCTCTCTATAGCGATTGTATAGTTCCACCTCTTCCTGTTCGGCCGCCGCTGTAAAGGGGCGGCGGCGTCTTCTCCTTCGGCACCTAGCGTACCGGCGTCGCACCTGCACACAAGCGATGCGCAGCTGCGCGATCGACTGCGACCACCAGTACACTTGGCGCCTGGAAGGTAACGGCCGGACTCGGGGCATGCCAGCGTCACAAATGTGCGACATGCTCTCCCGGAACCACTCCGCCTCCTCGTCGATGTTATTGGGCCTGTCTGGAGAGTCCAGCCAGGCCTTGACGATTGAGGCATCCAGGAGAGCCTCCCTGTCCAGCCGCTTCAGTGCCCAACGCGGGCCGTCTCCAACGCCCACCGGGGCCGCTTGGACCGGCCCAACCGAGGTCTGGGCGGAGACGCTAAATCGAATATACCGATGATCAGACAGCGTCTCCACCCCCTCCAGGACGTGCCAGTCCTGGACGGTGCGCGCGAGAGCGGGGCTAGCGAAAGACAGGTCCACTATCGACCCACCCCGCATCCGCACGCACGTCTGCACGGAACCCCGGTTCAGGAGAAGCAGGCCCTGCTCGACCGCCCACTCCTCCACTAACTCGCCCCGCACGTCCGTAGCCGGGGAACCCCAAGCCGTAGATTGGGCATTGAAGTCCCCCAGGACGATCACGGGACGAGGACGGCTACGACTGACGACCGTGCCCAACTCCAAAATGATGTCCTCCATGTCGGCGAGAGAAAGGCTGGGGGCGAAATACACCCCCGCGACCATAATGTTGCCCCAAACTGCCGCGACATAGCCCCGCCCTCGGGTGACGGCCTCGAAGGGAAGGGTGTCGGCGGCAGACCTCATGAGCAGTGCCACCGAGCGGTTGGTGTCGCACACCCAGTCATCCCTGGGTGGCACAAAGTACGGCTCGGCGACAACTGCCACATCGATCGACCACTGCGCCATGCTCTGGAGCAAGAGATCCTGAGCCCTGGCGCAGTGGTTTATGTTGGCTTGGAGGAGACGACGTAGGGCCATTATTGAATTTCCATGGCCGTTGTCTCCTCCCCAGCCCTCGGCGGATGTTCTGCCGCAACCGGCGGGTGAACCGGCTGCGAGGAGCTGGTTGCCTTCTTAGTTATATCCTTGTTACTAGCCGGTGGATGAGCCGGCTGTCTTCTGGCATTGTTCTTCTTTTTGGGCCTGGCGCAGGCCTTTGACCCGGTCCGATGGTCGGCTGGCTTGCCAGATGCCGCACAGATGACGCAGTGCGGCGTGGCAGTGCAAGCGCCAGCCTTGTGACCGGGCTGACCGCAGCGGAAACACAATTGGCTGCGGTCTACCCCAGCGGTGCACCGTGCCCCCGCATGTCCTTCTTCTAGACATCGGTAGCACCGATAGGGCTTGGGCGCCAGTAGCGTGACCTGCGCCGAGACCCAACCAATGAGTAGTCGTTTACCTGCGACCTTTTTGGCCGCCGCTACGGGACACCTGACAAAAATTGTCCCAAGACCGGAGACAGCCCGGCGTACCGTGCCCGCCTTGACTTGATCCGGCGGGCATCCTCCGGCCTTGGAGATGGCAGCGGCGACCTCTTCCTCCGTGACAGAATCGTCCAGGCCCGAAATGCGCAGATCTGCGCACTTGGTGGGCCTGGACACTCTAACGTCATCGGAGCCTAGAGACGCCCTGAGTTTATCGGCCAGGGCGTCTGCTTTTGGACCACTCGTTGTTCCCGACACCTCTAGAAGGCGGCCGCCGGTCGCAGTGGTCTTACACCGGATGCCCGTTATGCCGAGATCGCTGAGAGAGATCTCGGCTTTCGCTTTTGCCAATATCTTGGCATACGTCAGGCCCCGCTCCTCCGCCCCCGGCTGCAGGGTAAGAGCCACTGCTGTAGAGCGGGGGGTACTGAGCCTTGCTGTCTGGCGTTTGGCCGCCGCTTGCTCTCTCTGGACCTTCTTTTTGGCCAGCTGGCGCGCCTTTTTGGCCTTTTTAGCGGCGCCCGCAACCGTCCACTCCGTCTCAGGTCTGACAGTTTGTGCTGGCGGAGCAGCCGGAGCAGCTGTCTTTTTCGCCAGTTTTGCGTCATTCTTCAACTGCCTATTTGATTTAGGCCTCGCAATTTCCTTTTGCGAGGCGGCAGTTGGAACAGCCCTCTTTTGCGAGGCGGCAGCCGCTTGTGCCGGTTGGGCGGCACGAGGCGTCGCGGTTTGGGCCGCATACGTCGGCGCCGGTGTGCTTCGTTGGTCTGCAGCTAGAGGGGGACGCAAAATCCTCCCCTCAAGCACCGAGAAGCGCGCATTAAAACTCGCCATCTCCTTACGGATCAGGCGAGTCAATTCCGTCTCTTGCGACGGCAACTGCGGTTGCGGTTGCGGCGTTGCGTGCGGAAGGCCCACCTCACGCCTGAGGTGCTCGCGGCGGAAGTTGGCCACCTCCGCCTTCAGCTCCTCGTGCTCCTTGCGGAGCTCCGCCATTTGTGCTGCGAGCTTTGCGTTCTGGGCCCGCAGCAGCGCCGTTTCTTCGGTAGTGGTGCGGGTCAGAAGCACCTGAGCACTCTCCAGAATAGAGGTCGTGGCCTCTTTCAGCGCCTTCTGGCTGCAGCCGCTAAGGCCCTTTGAGACCTTGCTCACACGTTTAATCGCTGCAACCGCGTCTGCCACTCGCTGGTTTAGGTCGGAGGCAGGTAGCTCCTCTGCCTCGACCTCCATATCAGAGACGGCAGACGACGACTCCGACAGGCGGGTGACTCTCCCTTCCGTCACCCTTTTCGTCAGAGCCGCAATCTGCCGCTCGTCCTCCTCTAGTTTTGCGGCGGCCGCTGCGGCCTTCATCGCAGCCGCAGCCTCGCGCCTGGATAGGCCGATACCAGCATATTTGCCAGTAGTGGCGGGCCTACCTCTTCCGCCTTTTTTGGTACCGACCTTGGGGGCCGGCACCGCTGAGTCGCTGAGGGCCGAGTCCGACCCTGAGTCTGCGACCTCCCTCGGGCGTTTGCGTAAGCGCTTAGAGTTAACGCTTACGCCGCTCACCACACTCATAACGCTGGACGCACTGTCGGAATCCGACAGCACGCCCATTCGCTCAACGAGTACCAGAGGTACTTTGGCTCCCACTACGTCATCATTTGGTTTGGTGTTTTTAAAAAGGTCATCCATTTTGAATCCCACGAGTATGGGGGAAAAGAAGGTCCACCCAGGCAGTGCCCCCTGTACCTGGGTAAGCCTAGCGTAACCCGTCAGAGGGTCGGCTGGTACTCTGACGGGGGTCGCACTAGAGACTGAACTTCCCATCAGCCATGCATCCCCTCGCGGTGCGCCGCCGCTTGGGATTCGGGGTACTTTTTATAGAGGCATCCTCCCTCGCGGTCCGGGCGTTTAAGCCAGGACCCTCGGTCCGGTGAGAATGCGAGACATGACCACAAACTTCACAACCGGATTACGATATGCGACGGTGACCGTGAGAGGGACACTCCCACAGCCCGCCCGGCGGCGGGGTAAGCGCACACCGGGCCCGCCGAAACCTCCGGGACAGAACCGGAGGGTGGCCCAGAGATGGGCCCCACCTAAAAGAAACGACAGATGGAGGCGGCCGCCACAAAAGACAGCGACCGCCAAACCCCCTGCCCTCCCCGTCGGATATTTGCCGTCGGCCATTGAAGTTGCAAAATCGCAACTACAATGACCCACGTTGCCCAGGGTGCACCACGTGGAGGTTCCCGACATAGCACCCCAACCTAACCTAACCTAACCTAACCTAACCTAACCTAACCTAACCTAACCTAACCTAACCTAACCTAACCTAACCCAGTCACAACCCTAGCGCTGGACCGCAAGCATCGTTTTACGACGCTCCCGAGTTTAAAATTCGCAAAAATACGCAAAATACAGTGAAATTAGTCGTGTAATACACCAAAATGTGCGCGTAAAAACCCTCGACACAATAGTGAAAACCGGGTTTCGATCGGACCATTTTCCAGTGAGTTATCACCGGAAAATCGAAAATTCGACCAACCCTGCGGTACATTTGTGCGTGCGGCGTCGCGAAGTGATCGGTGACCTATACTTTTTACACTGCTAATTGATGCGCAAGGACCTTACCTTCATCCCTAGAAAGTTTCAGAATTTTTCGCCCAAAAACGGCCGAGTTATAAAACAATTTGTGCCGGAAAACAAAAATTTTTCAGTGACAGTGAAACTTTCTCGTCGAATAACTTAGTGTTTTTGTATGAATACTAACTCGAATAAATATACAGCCTAAAGTGCCTAAATCTCTTCTACATATTAAAGTGCTTTTTGGATTTTTTGGACAAATAAAAATAAGGTAAATTAAGTTTTAAATTTGGACAGCAACAAAAAAGTGGACTTTGTGAACGTTTTACTAGAAATCGCTTATAGTATTTTAATTTATGAAAGCCCTATCCTGAGTGTCATAACCTGGACTAGGTCTCCAGAAAATTTCACCATTCTAGTACGAATACTCACGAAGTTAACAAACTTTTACTAGGGCGGCAAAGGTGAAAACTGCATCAGCAACTTTTGAGAGGCCACAGATCCTTGAAACGATCTGTAACCACCCAATTTTATTAGCCTATCCTATTAGGTGGGTCCTCCTTAGTGTTCGTACCAAATTTGGAAGAAATTGAACAGAAGAAACAAAAGATATTAAATTAAACATAAAACAAGGTGAAAATTTCTACAAAAAGTGAAATTAGTCTCTCAGCGCCCACCTATAGGACCTAGGCACTTCTGGTTTGCACCAAAATCGGTTTTGGGACAACACCTAGGTTGTCACAAAATTTGGTGCAAATCGGACCAGTAACTCCGGACCTCAAAAAAGTTTTGAAACATCGCGAACGCATCGGACCGGCGCGCCAGCCAGCGGAGCACCGGAGTCCCAGTGACGTCAGCAAGATAAGGCGACTGAACACCTGCGGCGGCGACCGAGATAGCAAGCGCAGGCGAAAAACAACTTTATTAGTTAAGGGTTAGTGACCAAAATTGTATGACTCACCGTGTAGTTAAGACTGTATAGAATTGATCAGTGTGTGTGCCTCTGTGCACGTTTTAGAATATTTTAAATAAGAGAGTAATAACCTTGAACGCCGCATCGGGGACTCGCAGCTTAGTGGTTGCTGAGACCCAAGTACGGCGCCCTGGATTCTCTAGATATTTGTTGGTTTAATCAATTTCTGAATTCACTATAGTAGTAGAGCACCTTAGAGTGCTTTTATTATAAGTAATAAATAGACCTTTTTTCTCTTTTTCAAAAATTAAGAAATAGTCAATAATTTAATTAAATTAGTTGTTTATTGTAATATTGGAAAATAAAACTTAACTGTAGAAAAATTAAAAGTAAATATAGAAATAGATATATAAAAAATAGAAATTAAAATAATTAAAAACCTCAAAAATTGTGTAAAACTTGTAAAATTAAAATTAAAATTAAAACTAATATTAAAAACCTAACAAATAAAACATCTTAAAAAACTGTTCTATGAATAAGCAATCAAATTAAATTTCATACAATTTTAAAATACATAATAGTATTAAGTAAGGAATTGATAGACAAACAAATAAGTGACTCAGGGTTATCTATAGTTATCTATAAATATAAATATTTATTGACAGGTATTTATTGAGCCACGTATTGGTAGATCACGAGCCAATAGGTATTTTTCGACAACATCATAGGTGGACTTCATTAGCCGGTAAATATTTATTGTGTCATCCATTGGTAATCAAACGGGCCAATAACAATTTATTGACGACATCACTGGCGGATCACTCCGGCCAATAAAAATTTATCGTAATTCATATTGGCGGATTATACTTGGCCAATAGAAATTTATCGAAGTGGCTATTGGAGACGTAGGCCCCGCCCCCATTTAGCCTCTTGGCCAATAGAAATTTATCGAAGTAACTATTGGAGGCGCAGGCCCCACCCCCATTTAGCCGCTTGGCCAGTGGGAATTTATTGAAGTTCTCATTGGACCAATAAGCCCCGCCCACATGTAATTTAATGTAACGTAATTTAACTTAATTTAGATTGGATCAATAAGCCCCGCCCTCACTTAGCCTTTTGGCCAGTGGGAATTTATTGAAGTTCTTATTGGATCAATAAGTCCCGCCCACATGTAACTTTAATTTAATATTATTTAATTTAATTTAGATTGGTACAATAAGTCCCGCCCACCTATTAACTTACCTTAGCCCCGCCTACTTGTTAAAAACAGATCCGTGGCCCTTTCCCCGAGCCCCGACGCACCATACCTCACCCCGCTGGTTTAACACTGGTCATTTCAATAACAGACCCATCGTGTGGGGTGTCCTCGGAATCGGCTCGGCGAGACCAACAAATTGGCCCCAACCAAATTCCCAAATTCCCCCCCCACCACCTAAAAATTTTAACCCTTCCAATCGCTTCCCCACGAAACCTCCCCCCCCCCTCCCCCCCCGCCCCCAAAAATTTTTTACCTCACCCCCTCCCAATCCTATCTCGGCCAATATAGCACGTAGACCCACTGTGTTTGGTATCCCTGGAACCGTCTCGGTGAGGGCTACAAATTGGCCCTGACAGAAATCCCAAATTCCGTCAAAAAAAAAAAAAAAAAAAAAAAAAAAAAAAAAAAAAAAAAAAAAAAAAAAAAAAAAAAAAAAAAAAAAAAAAAAAAAAAAAAAAAAAATTTTCCCCCTCCAATAAATTTTTACCTCCAAAAATATTTATCCATAAATAGCCTCCCCACGAAACCTTCCCCCCCTCCCCCCCGCCACAAAAGTACCTCACCCCCCCTAAACCTATCTCAGCCAATACAGGTCGTAGACCCACTGTGTTTGGTATCCCTGGAACCGTCTCGGTGAGCTCTGCGACTTGGCTCTGATAGATTTCCCAAATTCCTCCCCCCCCCACCCCAAAAATTAAATCACAGATAACTTGGCCAATTTTAAAGATATATACCTGGTGTTTGGCATCAAAACAATCGGCTCGACGAGCCCGACAACCTGGAATAGTCGGAATCCGGATAATCCGGATATCAGCTAAACCAAACTCCTGTAATAAACAAAACTTTACACAATTAACAAAACTTACCTGTATTGTACCATTTACACGGGAAATCTCGCTGTTGACAGTGCTGGGCTCCACCTAGAAACCTGTAAATAGAAAAATATTAGTATATAAGTTGACTTAGATTAGTTATAAGAAAATTATTGACACAGACTGGGATAATTTAAACTATCCAAAATTGTATCTACATATAGACAAGTATACCTGCCTGAGCGGCACTAGGGACGATACGCTGGGCCACAGCGAGCTGCTTCAGACATCTTAAAAAGAAATAAGACAAAAATTTTACAAATTTTTACATTTATTTTAATTGACAATTTTTAACGTTTACTTTAATTGACCGTTAGTGAGCCTTTTACACTCACTAACAATATATACAAAATATATATCTCCTGCAAGCTCTTTACACTAGCAGGAGTAAGCAAATTGACGCATTCCCCTACACGACTTACTGCTTCTGGTCCCAAGCAACATGTTCGGCTTCCGCACACCCGCTAAAAATCCCAGAGACAAGAGCAAATCCCCGGAAAAAACACAAAGTCCGAGGGAAATCACTGGAACTAGGGTCGCGCAGGCGCGACAGAGCCTGGAATCCCAAATGGAAAACCCAGAAGGGACAGGCTCTGCCGGGCCTTCGAGACCAAAGCCCAGGGGCATCCCATCGGAAACAAAAGGGGCAAACAAAAAACCAGCACCGGCTACTGCTGAAATAACACCGGAAAAAGGTGCAAGCATGAGCAGGTCAGCAGAGGCAAAGGCCTGCCTCATGAAAATAAAGCTGCAGATCAACAATAGCCGGAATATAAAAACGGAGATTAAGAACGATGTGCTGGAGGCGACAGAAAGACTCTACAAATTGGTAACCGAAAGTGAAGGAGAGAGGAAGAGGGAGCAAAGGAAGGACAAGACTGATAGGATTGAAAGCCCTGACCCTGCTGCAAAAGCAAAATCAGAGGAAAAAGATCGGATAGGACAAGAAAAGTTGCTTAAAAAACTCGAAGAGCATAGTGAGATGCTGCAGAAAAATACGGAAGAGATGGAAAAACTAAAGGAAGAAATAAAAACACATAGAGAGGAACTTAAGGAAGGGAAAACATATGCAGCAGCGGTAATGGAGCCTAAAAGAGTGGCACAAGTAGAGAGGCCAATGCATTCCATCGTAATAACCGCTGAGGATGAAAAGGCATCGGGAGAGGAAGTATTCGAAAGAATACGATCCACTCTCAATGCCAGAGAGGAAGGGATGAAGATAGATAGGATGAGAAAGGCAAGAGACAGGAAAGTAATTGTTGGGTGCAAATCTAAGGAGGAAATTGGAAGGATAAAGGACAGATTAAGGAAAGATGGAAAGGGCCTAAACGTAGAGGAGGTGCAGAATAAGGAGCCGATGGTCCTACTGAAGGATGTCCTCTCCTACAACACCGACGAGGACATAGTGCGAGCACTCATCAGCCAGAACAAGGACCTATTAGGGGACTTTAGTGGCGATGAAAAAAGCCTAAGGGTCAAGTTTAGGAGGAGGGCGAGAAACCCTCACGCATCGCACGTGGCGGTGCAGGTGCCACCGTCGGTGTGGAAGCGCTTCACAGAGGCCGGAGCAGTCCACATCGACGTGCAAAGAGTGAGGGTCGAAGATCAGTCCCCTCTGATTCAGTGTTCGCGCTGTCTGGGCTATGGGCACGGTAAACGGTTCTGCCGGGAGCAGGTGGACGTGTGCAGTCACTGCGGGGGTGCCCACCACAGGTCAGAGTGTGCTGACTGGTTGGCCAGGGTGCCCCCGTCGTGCTGCAATTGCACGAAAGCCAAGCTGGGCGGAGCCGGGCACAATGCCTTTAGCCCAGAGTGCCCTGTGAGGCGAAAGTGGGATATCCTGGCGAGATCCGCAGTAGCGTATTGCTAAGGTGGATCCCAGGAACCCAGGTCAGACCAATACCCCAGCAGACGCGAAGCCGGCAACCGTGGCGCAAGCCAACCTCCAGAGGAAACAACTAGCTACGCTGGAGTTTCTTCTGGAGGCGGAACAGCGGAAGGTCGACTTCGCGTTACTCCAGGAGCCGTACGTGGGAGGTCAAGGTAGAATGAGAGACCACCGGGGGGTTAGAATCTTCCAGGGAGATAACGGGCGCGGGGCCGTAGTCAAGTCGGCCATTGCAGTGTTCAATGACGACTTGACTGTGACCCAGTGCCCGTCCCTGACCACCGCTAACATCACGGTGGTGAAGATCCAAACCGGGACCCGAGAATTAGTGGTCATCTCGTTCTACTTTGAACCCGATAAACCCATAGGGCCATACCTGGAGCAACTGGGGGACATAGTCGGAAAACTGGGATCCCGCAATATCCTCATAGGGGGCGACACCAACGCCAAAAGCGTTTGGTGGGGCAGCGGGGACACTGACAGCAGAGGGGAAGAGGTGGCAGGGATGCTAGAAGAGCATGGATTTCAGGTGCTCAACGACGGCTTCCGGCCAACCTTCGAGACCGTGAGAGGAGGTAGGACTCTCACGAGTCATATAGACATAACGGCATGCACCGCGGATATCCTGAACCTGGTGGAAGACTGGAAGGTTGACGATTCAATGGCGAACTCGGACCACAACGCAATTACCTTTAAAATAAATAAAATAAAATCTAAAAATATAAAAGAAAAAATAAAATCTACACGGAAATATAATACTAAAAAAGCAAATTGGGACTATTTTAATGAGAAGTTAGAACAATTTATAACAGAAAAAGAAATTAACACAAATAAAGTAAACAATATAAATAATAAAATCGATTTGGACCAAATAATAGAAAATTATATAGAAACAATTATAAAAACCTGTAAGAAAACCATACCTGAAATAAAAAACAAAACTAAATTCAACTTACCTTGGTGGACGAAGGAACTCGCCAAACTGAAGCAGGAGGTCACCACCAGGAAACGGAGAATCCGATGTGCAGCGCCCGTACGAAGATCAAAAGTCGTCGATGAGTACCTGAAATCAAAAGAGAAATATGAATCCGAAGCAAAAGCGGCACAGATAAACAGCTGGAAAGACTTCTGTAAACTCCAGGACAAAGAAAACATATGGCAAGGAGTTTACAGATGCATCGGCAAGGTATCCAAGAGATACGAAGACCTGCCACTGACTCTTGCTGGACAGACCCTTAGTGCTAGAGAATCCGCCGAGCTCCTGGCAGTAACATTTTACCCGGAGGACAAGGAAGTTGAAGACAACTCAGAACATCAGAGTATAAGAGAAACAGCCGCACGAGTAAATGACGAAGTCAATGCTGAGACCCATGACCCACCATTTACAATCGAAGAACTACACGCGGCCGCAGACAGCTTCAACCACAAGAAAGCCCCTGGAGCAGATGGCCTAACGGCCGATATCTGTAAGCGAGCTATCGACAAGCATCCGGAATTATACCTATCACTGGCGAACAAATGTCTGGAACTTGGTCACTTCCCCAGGATTTGGAAGGAGGCGACGGTTGTCATCCTGAGGAAGCCGGCCAAGGAGGACTACACCAAGGTGAAGTCCTACAGACCAATTGGGCTTTTGCCAGTGATGGGTAAAATTCTGGAGAAGATGGTGGTGGGTCGAGTGAGGTGGCATCTTCACCCGAGGACAAGCCCCCGACAGTTTGGCTTTATGCCCCAGAGGAGCACCGAGGACTCCCTCTATGTCCTAATGAATTATATACGCGGAAAAATAAAAGATAAAAAGATCGTTGTGATAATATCATTGGACATAGAGGGAGCCTTCGATAGCGCCTGGTGGCCGGCTATTAGAGTCAGACTGTCGGAGGAAGGTTGCCCGATTAACATCAGACGGGTGATTGATAGCTACCTCGAGAGCAGGAAGGTAAAACTTCGTTACGCGGGCGAGGAGTGCGAAAGGTGGACCTCCAAAGGATGTGTTCAAGGCTCCATTGGAGGTCCAACCTTTTGGAACCTGCTCCTCGACCCACTGCTGATAGAGCTCGACAGAAGGGGCAGTTACTGCCAGGCGTTCGCGGATGATGTGGTGCTCGCATTTGATGGAGATGAAATGGCCAAGATCCAACGCCAGGCCAATGAAACCCTCGCCTATGTGAGGGATTGGGGAATCAGAAATAAGCTCAAATTCGCGCCCCAAAAAACCAAAGCTATGGTCCTGACGCGGAGGCTTAAGTACGATTCCCCAATCCTTCACATGGGTGGGGTCGACATTGGCCTGGAAAAAGAAATAAAGATTCTCGGGGTCACGATTGACAGCGGGCTGACGTTCCGGACACATGTCGCCGAGGTATGCCGGAAGGCCTTGGCCTTCTACAACAAGCTCTCCCGGGCGGCGAAGCTCCAGTGGGGCTTGGGGCCAGAAGTAATAAGATTGCTGTACACGGCTGTTGTCGAGCCGACAATCTTATATGCGGCAAGCGTCTGGGCCCCAGCCGCAAACAAACTAGGTGTTAGGAAGCAGCTCGCTGTGGTGCAGCGGGGCTTTGCGCAAAAGCTTACGAAGGCGTACAGGACGGTCTCACTAAACTCGGCCCTACTGCTCGCGGGGATACTCCCTCTTGACATCCGTGTCAGGGAAAATGCTTCCCTGTACGAGGTCAGGAGGGGTTATTCCCAGCGGGTAGTGGGAGACCGGGAGGTGGAACGTCCTGTGGCCTTCGAAAGGCTTAACCACCCAGCGCAAAGGGGTGCGGTACGCTACCGATGTCTGGGGGACGGTGCAGAGGTCGACCAGCTGGCGGAAATAGGCCTGAGCATTTTTACCGACGGAAGTAAGATCCGGGGTAAGGTCGGAGCGGCGGTCACCATTTGGGAGAACGCCGCGGAGAAAAAATGCATAAAGCTTAAGCTGGAGGACTTCTGCACTGTCTACCAGGCAGAATTGTTGGCCCTGCACAGGGCCGTGGAAGAAGCGGTCAAAAGTGGGAGACCGCAGTGCAGCATCCTGAGCGACTCGAGGGCAGTGCTGGAGACTGTCGCTAGTGGTGTTTCCCTGCATCCCCTGGCGTTCGAGGTAAATAACAACTTGTACTCGGCATCCGAACGCGGCCAAAAAATTGAGTTATTTTGGATAAAAGCCCACGCAGGATTGCAGGGAAACGAGCGGGCAGACGAGCTCGCGAAGGATGCGGCACTGAGGCTCAAGACGCGGCCCCATTACGATAGATGTCCCGTTTCGTTCGTCAAAAGACAAATCCGCAAGGAGTCGGTTGACGAATGGAGCGGGCGCTACGCGATGGGGGAAACCGCGTCAACCACTAAACTCTTCTTCCCCGACGCTGTGGAGGCCCATCAACTGGTACGTAAAATCGCGATCGACCCGATCACGACACAGGTGTTCACGGGGCATGGCGGGTTCTCCGAGTACTTGCATCGTTTCAAGTGCAAGGAGAGCCCGGCATGCATCTGTGACCCGGTCGTGGGCGAGTCGATCGTGCACGCACTCGTGGAGTGCCCCGTGCACGCTCTGTGCAGGTATAACATTGAACATGAACTTGATGTAAAACTCACTGTAAATAACTTTAGCACACTATTAAAGGATAAGTATAGAAGGTATAGATTCATAGAATACTGTAAGAAAATAGCTGTAAAAGTAATAAAACGTAATAAGTAGAAAATAGGTTAGACTAAGTTTATAATATAATATTATACTACCTTAGTAACTAAAGATAAGATGTAATTAGAATTAAATACCTAGAATTAAGTTAGATTAAGATATTGTAAACAAAAACAGAAAACTATTATAAATAAATTACCCCGTAGTTAGAAAAGTAGGCCATAAGTAGGATCTCCCTACGAAGGAGATAGGCCATCAGCAGGATCTCCCAAAGAAGGAGATAGGATTAGCTAGTGGTAAGTAAGAAAATAGAGAGGTTTAAAAACGACTCTGACCTATGTTAGGGGAACGAGAGGGGCTAAACGCCCCAAAAAAAAAAAAAAAAAAAAAAAAAAAAACCTAACCTAACCTTTTTTTTTTTCATCGGGTTGGAAAATCCTCATGGACATCCTCCGCCCGGGGGAGGCGCGGAGGGGACTGTCAGACTCTTACTGACTAAAAACCAACCCGTGTTCCTCTCGTACCCGTGTGTCGGAGGGTCGGGTATCGCCGAAGCATTCGTCGCAACCCCCCGACGGGTATTGGCCCGCCATAGTCAGGCGGGCCCCGTCACCCACTGCGGCCGTCACCCCGGCCGCAGGACTCCACTACGAGGCGCGCGCGGAACACGACGCCGCCGCCTCAAGGCCTGCTGCTGGTCGGACGACAAGACGCCCCGAGTCTGTCGTCCGCAGGCCGCGCCCTACGGTGGCCGGAAGTCGGCCACCCTACGACGCCCAGTGCGTCTGCTGCGGGAGGGGAGAGAGGAGGCAGCCTCTCTCTCCCTTTCCGCCACCTCCTTTGCGAGCATTACGGCCTCGCAGAAGGTGGCGACAACTCTCCAACCTGACTTGCTCCCGACCATTGTAGCCACAACAGCCGGAAGCGAGAGGTTTCCCGCAGCACCTACGGCCGCGACCAAGTCACGGCGCTGCTCAGCCCAAGCTGGGCACTCCGCCAACGTATGCAACGCCGTGTCGTCGCGGCGATCACCACAATGGTGGCACTGGGACGTCGGCTCCCGGCCTAGTCGACACAGGTACTTCCCGAAACACCCATGTCCGGTAAGCACCTGCGTCAGCCGGAAGCTTAGGGCGCCGTGGCTCCTATTGAGCCACTCCTCTAGTATGGGCCTTACCGCCATAAGTAGGATCTCCCTACGAAGGAGATAGGCCATCAGCAGGATCTCCCAAAGAAGGAGATAGGATTAGCTAGTGGTAAGTAAGAAAATAGAGAGGTTTAAAAACGACTCTGACCTATGTTAGGGGAACGAGAGGGGCTAAACGCCCCAAAAAAAAAAAAAAAAAAAAAAAAAAAAACCTAACCTAACCTAACCTAACCTAACCTTTTTTTTTTTTTTTTTTTTTTTTTTTTTTTTTTTTTTTTGGTATCGGGTTGGAAAATCCTCATGGACATCCTCCGCCCGGGGGAGGCGCGGAGGGGACTGTCAGACTCTTACTGACTAAAAACCAACCCGTGTTCCTCTCGTACCCGTGTGTCGGAGGGTCGGGTATCGCCGAAGCATTCGTCGCAACCCCCCGACGGGTATTGGCCCGCCATAGTCAGGCGGGCCCCGTCACCCACTGCGGCCGTCACCCCGGCCGCAGGACTCCACTACGAGGCGCGCGCGGAACACGACGCCGCCGCCTCAAGGCCTGCTGCTGGTCGGACGACAAGACGCCCCGAGTCTGTCGTCCACAGGCCGCGCCCTACGGTGGCCGGAAGTCGGCCACCCTACGACGCCCAGTGCGTCTGCTGCGGGAGGGGAGAGAGGAGGCAGCCTCTCTCTCCCTTTCCGCCACCTCCTTTGCGAGCATAACGGCCTCGCAGAAGGTGGCGACAACTCTCCACCCTGACTGGCTCCCGACCATTGTAGCCACAATAGCCGGAAGCGAGAGGTTTCCCGCAGCACCTACGGCCGCGACCAAGTCACGGCGCTGCTCAGCCCAAGCTGGGCACTCCGCCAACGTATGCAACGCCGTGTCGTCGCGGCAATCACCACAATGGTGGCACTGGGACGTCGGCTCCCGGCCTAGTCGACACAGGTACTTCCCGAAACACCCATGTCCGGTAAGCACCTGCGTCAGCCGGAAGCTTAGGGCGCCGTGGCTCCTATTGAGCCACTCCTCAAGTATGGGCCTTACCGCCGCTACAGCGGCGTGCCCCGCCGTGGGTTGCGCTAGGCGCGTCTGCCACTCCGCCACTAAGACCTGGCGGAGTGCTGCCCTGCGTGCCTCTATCTGTCGAGGCACCAGGCGCTCGCCCCTCTCGACCGCCTCCACGCGCCACCAATAGAGCGACGTGAGGAGCTTTGCGTCGAGGTCCCAGGGCGAGGATCCGGCTAGGAGGCTCGCTGCCTCAAAGGAGATCGTACGGTATCCCCTTATGACCCTGACGGCCATCGCGCGCTGCGGCCTTCGCAGCGCGGCGATGTTGCGGGCCGTCAGGGAGTCCGCCCACACTGGCGCGGCGTATAACGCCATCGACCGTACGACCCCCATGTAGAGCCTCCGGCAGGAGGAGTTGGGCCCCCCCAGGTTGGGCAGCAAGCGCGAGAGCGCAGAAGCGGCGCCCATCAACCGGGGGGCGAGCCGTGTAAAGTGCGGCCCGAATGTCCACCGACTATCGAGGACGAGTCCAAGGTACTTCATCGTCGACTCGACAGCGATGGAGACCCCTCCTACTATTATGCTGGACCCCGGAGGCGGCTTCGTCCTCGGCCCATGAAAACATAGGGCCTCAGACTTGTGCAATGCCACCTCTAAGCCCAGCCGCCGGATCCTACCCACGACGTGCGCGACACCAGCAGTCGCGCGTATGGCCGCCTGCCGGTACGACTTTCCACGTGCTGTGACTAGCGTATCGTCGGCGTAACAAATGACGCCGACGCCGTGGATAAGCGCACCGCGCAGAGCCCAGTCGTACCCCACGTTCCACAGGAGCGGCCCCAACACCGATCCCTGTGGAACGCCGCACGACGTCTCTCGCCGACACCATTCCTCTCGACCCGGGTACACCACCGATCTTTCCGACAAATAGGCCCCGACAATGCGTTGGAGGTAGCGCGGCACCCCGTGGTACCGGAGTGCCTCTCGGATGATATTCCAGGGCAAGGTGTTGAAGGCGTTGGCGATGTCGAGCGACACCGCCAAGACCACCTCACCCCGGGCGACTGCCTCCTCCGCGAGGACCCTTACGCGCATGATTGCGTCCACCGTAGAGCGCCCCTGGCGGAAACCAAACTGGTTGTCCGCCAAATCCGGGCCCACCATGGTCATGTGCTGGACGAGGCGGCTAGCGATGATTCGCTCGAAAATCTTGCACACCTCGTCCAGCAACACGATGGGCCTGTACGCAGATGGTGAGTCTGCGGGGCGCCCCTCCTTCTTGAGCAGGACCAGCTTTCCGGTCTTCCACCGGCTTGGAAACTGGCCCCGCTCCAAACATGCGCTCAAGAGCCCCGCTAGTCGGGGCCAGAGAGCCTCCATGGCCAGGACCCATGCACGGCCTGGAATGCCGTCGGGCCCTGGGGCGGTGTTCTTGATGCGAGCCACCGCCACTCTCAAATCTATCCGGGTCACTTCGGGCACGTCGTCGTCAGTGTCGTCTTCCGCGTCGGGCACATTGCGAGGCGGAACCATAGCCGGTGGTGTGTGCTCCGGTCTCGACGGAAACAACGCACACACCACCTCCTCCAGCAGCTGTGGCTGGAGACTCCGGGACAGTGGGGGAGCCCGTTGGCGCAACTTGCCCCGCACCATAAGGTAGGGGCGTCCCCACGGCTCTCGGTCCAGAGTCTCCAGCAGCTCTTCGTTGGCCTGGGCCTTTGCCCGGACGATGGCCAGCTGGAGGGCGCTCTTCGCCTCTCTATAGCGATTGTATAGTTCCGCCTCTTCCTGTTCGGCCGCCGCTGTAAAGGGGCGGCGGCGTCTTCTTCGGCACCTAGCGTACCGGCGTCGCACCTGCACGCAAGCGATGCGCAGCTGCGCAATCGACTGCGACCACCAGTACACTTGGCGCCTGGATGGTAACGGCCGGACTCGGGGCATGCCAGCGTCGCAAATGTGCGACATGCTCTCCCGGAACCACTCCGCCTCCTCGTCGATGTTATTGGGCCTGTCTGGAGAGTCCAGCCAGGCCTTGACGATGGAGGCATCCAGGAGAGCCTCCCTGTCCAGCCGCTTCAGTGCCCAACGCGGGCCGTCTCCAACGCCCACCGGGGCCGCTTGGACCGGCCCAACCGAGGTCTGGGCGGAGACGCTAAATCGAATATATCGATGATCAGACAGCGTCTCCACCCCCTCCAGGACGTGCCAGTCCTGGACGGTGCGCGCGAGAGCGGGGCAAGCAAACGACAGGTCCACTATGGAACCACCCCGCATCCGCACGCACGTCTGCACGGAACCCCGGTTCAGGAGAAGCAGGCCCTGCTCGACCGCCCACTCCTCCACTAACTCGCCCCGCGCGTCCGTAGCCGGGGAACCCCAAGCCGTAGATTGGGCATTGAAGTCCCCCAGGACGATCACGGGACGAGGACGGCTACGACTGACGACCGTGCCCAACTCCAAAATGATATCCTCCATGTCGGCGAGAGAAAGGCTGGGGGCGAAATACACCCCCGCGACCATAACGTTTCCCCAAACTGCCGCGACATAGCCCCGCCCTCGGGTGACGGCCTCGAAGGGAAGGGTGTCGGCGGCAGACCTCATGAGCAGTGCCACCGAGCGGTTGGTGTCGCACACCCAGTCATCCCTGGGTGGCACAAAATACGGCTCGGCGACAACTGCCACATCGATCGACCACTGCGCCATGCTCTGGAGCAAGAGATCCTGAGCCCTGGCGCAGTGGTTTATGTTGGCTTGGAGGAGACGACGTAGGGCCATTATTGGGTGTCCATGGCTGTTGTCTCCTCCCCAGCCCTCGGCGGATGTTCGGCCGCAACCGGCGGGTGAACCGGCTGCGAGGAGCTGGTTGCCTTCTTCGACGCATCAGCCGGTGGATGACCCGGCTGTCTCTTGGCGTTTTTCTTCTTGGGCCTGACGCAGGCCTTTGACCCGGTCCGATGGTCGGCTGGCTTGCCAGATGCCGCACAGATGACGCAGTGCGGCGTGGCAGTGCATGTGCCAGCCTTGTGACCGGGCTGACCGCAGCGGAAGCACAATTGGCTGCGGTCTACCCCAGCGGTGCACCGTGCCCCCGCATGTCCCTCTTCAAGACAGCGGTAGCACCGATAGGGCTTGGGCGCTAGTAGCGTGACCTGCGCCGAGACCCAACCCACCAGAAGCCGTTTATCTTTTATCTTCTTGGCCGCCGCTACGGGACATCTGACAAGAATTGTCCCGAGACCGGAGACACCCCGGCGTATCGTGCCTGCCTTTATTTGGTCCGGCGGGCAACCTCCGGCCTCGGAGACTGCAGCGGCGACCTCCTCCTGACTGACGGAGTCGTCCAGGCCCGAAATGCGCAGATCTGCGCACTTGGTTGGCCTGGACACTTTGACGTCATCCGGGCCTAGAGACACCCTTAGTTTCTCGGCGAGGGCGTCTGCCTTGGGACCACTAGTTGCTCCCGACACCTCTAACAGGCGACCGCCGGTAGCAGTGGTTTTGCACCGGAGGCCCGTTATGCCGAGATCGCCAAGAGAGATCTCGGCTTTCGCCCTCGCCAGGATCTTGGCGTATGTAAGGCCCCGCTCCTCCGCCCCTGGCTGCAGTGTGAGGACCACTGCTGTAGAGCGGGGGGTACTGAGCCTCGCTGTCTGGCGCTTGGCCGCCGCTTGCTCTTTCTGGACCTTCTTTTTGGCCAGCTGGCGCGCCTTTTTGGCCTTTTTAGCGGCGCCCGCCACCGTCCACTCCGCCTCAGGTCTAGTGGCGGGTTCGCGCGTTACTGGCCTAGTTTGTGCAGGCGGAGCAGCCTTGACACCTGCCTTTTTGGCCAGTTTAGCCTCCTTTTTTGAGTTAGGCCCCGTAGTTTGCGGGGCGGTAGTCGCTTGTGCCGGTTGGGCGGCACGGGGCGCTGCAGTTTGGGCCGCATACGTCGGCGCCGGAGTGCTGCGATGATCTGCAGCTAGAGGGGGCCGTAAGATCCTCCCCTCAAGCACTGAGAAGCGCGCATTAAAACTCGCCATCTCCTTACGGATCAGGCGAGTCAATTCCGTCTCTTGTGACGACACCTGCGGTTGCGGTTGCGGCGTTGGCTGTGGAAGGCCCACCTCCCGCCTGAGGTGCTCGCGGCGGAAGTTGGCCACCTCCGCTTTTAGCTCCTCGTGCTCCTTGCGGAGCTCCGCCATTTGCGCTGCGAGCTTTGTGTTCTGGGCTCGCAGCAGTGCCGTCTCCTCGGTTGTGGTGCGGGTCAGAAGCACCTGCGCACTTTCAAGGATGGAGGTCGTGGCCTCTTTCAACGCTTTTTGGCTGCAGCCGCTAAGGCCCTTCGAGACCTTGCTGACCCTTTTGATTGCTGCAACCGCGTCAGCCACCCTTTGGTTTAAGTCAGAGGCAGGTAAATCCTCTGCCTCGACCTCCATGTCTGAGACGGCAGACGACGACTCCGACAGGCGGGTGACTCTCCCTTCCGTCACCCTTTTCGTCAGAGCCGCAATCTGCCGCTCGTCCTCTTCCAATTTTTCGGCGGCCGCTGCAGCCTTCATGGCAGCCGCAGCCTCGCGCCTGGATAGGCCGATACCAGCATATTTGCCGGTAGTAACGGGCCTACCTCGCCCTCCTTTTTTGGCACCGACCTTGGGGGCCGGCACCGCTGTGTCGCTCAGGGCCGAGTCCGACTCTGAGTCTGCGACCTCTCTCTGGCGTTTGCGCAAACGTTTCGAGTTCGCGCTCACACCGCTCACCACACTCATCACGCTGGATGCACTGTCAGAATCCGACAGCACGCCCATTCGCTCGATAAGTACCCGAGGTACTTTTCCACCCACTTCATCATTTTTGGTATTGGTTTTAAAAAGGTTATCCATATTGATCCCACGAGTATGGGGGAAAAGAAGGTCCACCCAGGCAGTGCCCCCTGTACCTGGGTAAGCCTAGCGTAACCCGTCAGAGGGTCGGCTGGTACTCTGACGGGGGTCGCACTAGAGACTGAACTTCCCATCAGCCATGCATCCCCTCGCGGTGCGCCGCCGCTTGGGATTCGGGGTACTTTTTATAGAGGCATCCTCCCTCGCGGTCCGGGCGTTTAAGCCAGGACCCTCGGTCCGGTGAGAATGCGAGACATGACCACAAACTTCACAACCGGATTACGATATGCGACGGTGACCGTGAGAGGGACACTCCCACAGCCCGCCCGGCGGCGGAGTAAGCGCACACCGGGCCCGCCGAAACCTCCGGGACAGAACCGGAGGGTGGCCCAGATATGGGCCCCACCTAAACATAACGACAGATGGAGGCGGCCGCCACAAAAGACAGCAACCGCCAAACCCCCTGCCCTCCCTGTCGGATATTTGCCGTCGGCCATGGTAGTTGCAAATCGCAACTACGATGACCCACGTTGCCCAGGGTGCACCACTTGGAGGTTCCCGACATAGCACCCCAACCTAACCTAACCTAACCTAACCTAACCTAACCTAACCTAACCTAACCTAACCTAACCTAACCTAACCTAACCTAACCTTAAAAACAAAAACAAAAACGAAAACGAAAACGAAAACGAAAACGAAAACGAAAACGAAAACGAAAACGAAAACGAAAACGAAAACGAAAACGAAAACGAAAACGAAAACGAAAACGAAAACGAAAACGAAAACGAAAACGAAAACGAAAACGAAAACGAAAACGAAAACGAAAACGAAAACGAAAACGAAAACGAAAACGAAAACGAAAACGAAAACGAAAACGAAAACGAAAACGAAAACGAAAACGAAAACGAAAACGAAAACGAAAACGAAAACGAAAACGAAAACGAAAACGAAAACGAAAACGAAAACGAAAACGAAAACGAAAACGAAAACGAAAACGAAAACGAAAACGAAAACGAAAACGAAAACGAAAACGAAAACGAAAACGAAAACGAAAACGAAAACGAAAACGAAAACGAAAACGAAAACGAAAACGAAAACGAAAACGAAAACGAAAACGAAAACGAAAACGAAAACGAAAACGAAAACGAAAACGAAAACGAAAACGAAAACGAAAACGAAAACGAAAACGAAAACGAAAACGAAAACGAAAACGAAAACGAAAACGAAAACGAAAACGAAAACGAAAACGAAAACGAAAACGAAAACGAAAACGAAAACGAAAACGAAAACGAAAACGAAAACGAAAACAAAAACAAAAACAAAAACATCGATCGAGATCGGTCGTTTTCCTATGAATATTGGGCCTAGTAGTGGAAACATGGGGGAGACAAATGAGACATAGAATTAAATAATAAGTATTTTTTATCCTTCAAATAAGACATAGTCTTCTTGAGCTAGGATACGGGGTTTTTAAGATTTATCCTCTTAAAGTTTTACAAAATCTACCATTTTCTGCTATCTGAATACGTAATATCATAGTTGGCGTATATTTTAAGTTTGGGATGAGTATGAATATACATTATTATAAAGTACGTAAGCTTATCAAGGAAGACAGAAAAACACATTTGAATATTTAAAAGTATATTATTTTGACCTCAGGTTTATTGTATGTAGTTAGTCACTTTGTCATGCGCTAGTTTAAAAAATATCTGAAGCTACCGTACACAATAATGAAAAAATAAAACAATGATTGAGGATCAATCCATTCAGACATGATCATGTAAGCCTTTGCGCGTTTATGATCGGTGTCTCGTAGTTGTTGGCTTCCGGCGCGCATCAATGATTTCCCGTAGTTTTTGATTACATGACGATTATAAACATTTTAACTTATTTATATGCTATAGTATGGTTGGATCGAGGTAAGCAATTGACTGCAAGGGACGCCGTAGAGAATAAACACAACACCCAGCCACAAAACGAAATTATATGATTTTCAAATTAATTCAATTTTAAATACACATTAGTACACGACGAAATAAACAATGCAATTTGACAGATAATAGTTTTGTGACAGATGTCAACTCTATGAATGTTGCTGACAAATACAAAAATGGTAGAAATATTTCATAATATCCTCATTTTTTTGTAAATCTAATTGCAATGGTGTAGGATAAAAGTAAATAGAGAAATTAATCTAATAAAATACGCCAAATTTTTTGGTAATAATGAATTTCTTGTCCATAGTTGGACCAAATCGACCGATCTCCTTTAGTGAAGTAGAGTAAAAGGGGTGGGGGAGAGGAGGGGGTGAGAAAATTAACATGCATGTAAATACTTAATATCTTATACAACTTTGAACCGATTTTAGTGTTTGATGCGGAATAGTTGTCATTTGGTCTCATAAAAATTGGTGAAGACTATCTTAGGATCTAGACAATAGAACTCTTCAAAATTGAGTAGGTTTCTAATGGTTCTTTTTGTAAAAGGTCAAGTATTAACGTCAAACTATAGTGAAGCAGAAGAAGTGGTGGGGGTGAGGAGGAGGGTGAGAAAATTAAGTTACTGTAGCCGTTTTACTCTTATGAGCGTTACAGACACTTTAAAGTAAAAAATAAAAAAAAACTACGTTTAAAAAAACCGACTTCAACTACTAAAAAGTACAAATTACAATATAACTTAATAAAGATTTAATTTAATATACCTCTTGTGCAAACCTATACCTTTCATATCAATAAAATACAATTATTTATATGTGCTACCTATTGATAGGTTTGAAGTCGGTGCCAAGCCTTAAACAAAATAAAACTTAATAATATACAAAGCTTAGTTCCTGTAAAGATTTTTTTACGCTAAAGATTAACCTACATAAAGAATCCTATAAGCAATGTGCATTTATGTGAAACAGATGAAAACTTCACGACAAATATATATATTTATAATATTAATACCTGAATATGGTTACATTAAACCTATATTATGCTTATATATGAATATATTTGTGGCCCTGAAAAGGACATTTTGGTTTGCGTATTGGTACCTCTGTTTTGAAAACAAACTAATAATGGAATTAAGTAATAATGAATATCTTCTATTATAAAAACAACTTATATACTATACCTTAGTGCAGCAGATAAATTATACAAATCTATAATATATAAATTAGGTTATAACGAATCAAAATTTTACTATATTTCGAGACGACCATCTATGTCGTTTGCCCGCTTGGGTTGTTTTCATTGTTCTAGACTAGAGTTTTTCAATATTTTTGAATATGCGTCACTTTTTCAGGTTAAAAACTTCTGGGACCCCCATGGGCGATAGACAGACTAAATGTTAGTGATTTAGAAGACTGTGTTAATGAGTTTCTCCATTTTGGTACCTAAATTTATTATGAACACCTATACTCTGTAAGAATGGCGACTTCTTGAGTAAGGCCCCCAGGTGGTCACGACCCACAGATTGAAAAACACTATTCTATTTGGTACCTACTATTCTATTTGGCTTGGCACCGACTTCAAACCTATCAATAGGTAGCACATATAAATAATTATATTTTATTGATATGAAAGTATAGGTTTGCACAAGAGGTGTATTAAATTAAATCTTTATTAATATTTTAATATGAAGTCTAACATGTTGTTATTTAAAGTTCTTTAGTATCGGCACTTTGGATATAAAAAAAATATACAGTCGCATTGAATTTCCTATTCTGAAGTGGGTAAAAAATTACACCTCCAAAATAATAATAACTACCTTAATATATTATTATATATAACTTCCATAATAATTATGTATGGTAAATACTTCCATTTAAAACCAACACCTTTGTGTGTCATTTTTTTTGTTTGCTTATAACATGGGCACGACTATTGCTTTTTACATGGTTCTGCTTTTAGTATAAAGATATGTTATCTGCTCGGGGTTTAGCATCGTTTGTGCAAACTGGGATATCAGGAGGTACAACCATACTTAACATGGTTAAAACATTATTGTTGAAAACATCAGAGTATAATTATTAATGTGAATAATTTGGTCAGATTGCATTTACCGTCAAGTGAGTTGTAGTAATTTTTACGTGTAACTAATAAATAATAAATAAATACACTCAACAGTCACATACATAGTCCTGACCCCACACTAAGATCGTGTCTTGTGTCGTGGGTATCAGAAACTACGAGAGACTTTTCGGTCTCACAAACACCCAGACCCGAAACAAATACCTGTGGATCACACAAATATTTGTTTCGGTGCGGGGATCGAACCCGCGGCCTCTCGTTTCACAGGCCGGCGTCTAACCAACTGCGCCACGGAGGCTGTCAAAACTATAAAAAATGAATGACACATGCATGCTATTTAAAGGTTCTAGCCGATTTTATCTAGGTAATTATTACCTTTTTGCCGAGAGTGCGATAACTGCGATTACCCTTTATTATTGGTAATAAAGATTAGATATCAAAGGAATAAAAGTAAAAAACTTAGCCAAGTATTCATTACTGTGATCCATCGTGATGATGCTCGCGCTCCTAATTCTCGTGGCGGCGGCGGCGTGCGGCGCCGCGGCTGACCACTACCACCCTAACGAGCGCGCCGGGCCTACGAGCCGCCTCACGCGCGTCGCGGAAACTACGGCGCAGTTCTGGGTGGACAATGCGCAGGCCGCCATCCGCGAGCGCGAGAGCCGGGGCGCGCGCAACGCCGCGGGGTACGCGCGCAACGTGGTCATGTTCCTGGGCGACGGCATGTCCGTGCCCACGCTGGCGGCCGCGCGCACGCTGCTGGGACAGCGCCGCAACCAGACCGGCGAGGAGGCCGAGCTCTCCTTTGAGCAGTTTCCCACTGCCGGATTCTCTAAGGTAATATTATTTGCCCATAAAAACTTTTGTGAAAAACATTCACTCAGATACAGATGTGTAACAGCTATGTTTGGTAAGGCGAGAGTCGCCAATGATGATATATTGATTTTATCCATATTATTTATTACTTTGAACATACATAAGTGCCTATTGGTAACGTACCAGACGCAACTGCCAACCTATTCACGGTGGTCGCGGGTTCAAATTCCTCTGACTTCGGAGTCATGCGTGTATTGATAGTCACGCACTGTAACGGTGAAGGAAAACATCGTGAGGAAACCTGCACACCATATCGATTTGGAAGAATTTCTATGGTATGTAAAAGTCCGCCATCCCGCACTAGGCCAGTGTGGTGGACCATACGGCCTAACCCCTCTCAATCGTTCTCTCGATTGTAGAGGAGACTCGTGTCCTGCAGGACATATATGGGTTGATGCACTCATTACAATAGAGAGGTCACATGAAGTTCGGCTTCATGTCTTAATTAGGTCCAGCCAAAGAACCTTTTGAAATAATGTCAATAGACTCAGTTGGTGGTTTTGGAGGTTCAAGAAGTACAAACAAAAAATTGCATTTGTTGGTTGATAATTTCACGAGATATGCTTTCATAATGACTTAAAAGTTGAAAGCGCTGATGATTTTCTAAATAAAATGAAGAAAGTTATGAAAACAGAGGATATTGGCGTGCTTTCACAGATCAACATCCGGGAATGATTTAAAAGAGTTTAAAAATACTTACATAACGAACAAATACCAATAATTTTCACTGCTTTTAATACGCCATTTTCAAATGGTCCAAATGGAAGGTTTAACCGGACATTAATTCATAAAATTTAATGCAAAATATTAAATGAAAACGATAAAAAGCAAGCTTGGTTGGACAACATTAGCTCAAGAATGCGTCTACAATTATATAATACTGTTCACTCGGTTACTGTCTTTACTCCAACTTACCTTTTATATGATACGAATACTATAATACTAACGGAAGAGTTAAAATATGAAAGGTCAACCAATAGGCTTAAAGATAGAAAAATAGCATGTCGTCATTCAATAAGATCACACAACTATACCCAAAAAAAAATGATAGAAATTATAAATATGATGAATTTAATAAAGGTGATATTACATGAAAAATTGAAATAAATTAAGAAAAAAAATATGTATAAAAAATACAAAATACCCGCTCGCGTCAACATCTGCCATCTTTATCAAACTGATAAAAAAACTGAAAACAAAGAAACAAGATTTTAATTTGAATATTTTAGTATGGTTTTGAATGATTTTAGTTGACCGTATTCACAAACGCAGTTGGAACCATTACACGCTCACTTCTCATAATGTTGTTGGTGATATTGGTACAGCAACAATGCAATGTCACTCTCACGGCGAAGACAAATCTATTGACACCACTCACATAAAAAATACGACAAGCCATATAAGCTCTAGCGTGTGCCAAAGAAATATAAATATATACACTTGAAAATATAACCCTCCTTTCGTAGTCGGGTAAAAAAATAGATAATAAAATATAAAAATTGGAGCATTTAATATTCTAAACAAAATTTTGGACAGCATATTATATAAAATAGATATGGGGTACAAAAATACAGAATCTCCCTCAGGTAAGGTTATATTAATTAATACATACATACATACATAAACTCACGCCTTTATCCCCGAAGGGGTAGGCAGAGGCGCCACTAGGACACCCACATTTCGCCTTGCATGTTCCGTCCCACGATGTGATGTGATATATTAATTAATATCTTACGTTATCTTATTGTGTTAGTAAACAGAGTAATTGTATTGCAGACATATTGCGTAGATGCGCAGATTGCCGATTCAGCGTGCTCCGCTACAGCGTATTTATGCGGTGTGAAGGCCAATGAAGGAACCATTGGTCTAACCGCAGCCGTGCCTCGCTTCAACTGTGAAGCGTCGCGAGACGCTTCGCGCAGAGTCGAGTCCATAGCCGAGTGGGCGCTGGCGGATGGCCGCGACGCCGGTACTTTCGCACGTTCCTTATGTTACAGTATGTTTGCTCTCGGATATTTCAACCGCGTGGTGTATGTACCCAGGTATCGTGACGACGACGCGCGTGACGCACGCGTCGCCGGCGGGAGTGTTCGCTAAAATAGCGAACCGAGACTGGGAAAACGATGCGAGCATAGTGAACGCAGGCCACGACATCGCCGCCTGTCCCGACATCGCGCACCAGCTGGTGCACATGCACCCGGGGAACAAGTTCAAGGTTTGCATTACTGCACAAAACTTATTTTAAGAAGTACTACTTGACATTTTATTTCATTATAATATTTTTACTTAGGTCATTCTGGGAGGTGGGAGACGTGAATTCTTACCAAACTCTACACGAGACGAAGAGGGAACGTCAGGCTTAAGAGCAGACGGTCGAAATTTAATAGAAGAGTGGCAAGCGGATAAGGCAGCACGTAATGTCAGCTACAAATATATTTGGCACAGAGAGGAACTGGCTCAGTTAGCGTCGTCGCCGCCGGAGTATTTGCTTGGATTATTTGAAGGGACCCATTTGCAATACCACTTAGAGGCCAATCTTACATCGGAGCCGACCCTGGCCGAGCTCACTGAGGTGGCGATCCGGTCTCTGAGCCGTAACGAGCGCGGCTTCTTCTTGTTCGTGGAGGGCGGGCGCATCGACCACGCACATCACGACAACTACCCGCACCTGGCGCTCGACGAGACCATCGAGATGAGCGAGGCTGTGGCGCGCGCCGCCGAGCTGCTCAGCGAGGAGGACTCGCTGATCGTGGTCACCGCCGACCACGCGCACGTAATGGCGTTCAATGGATATTCGCCGCGCGGCCGAGACATACTCGGTTCTTCCAACAGTCTAGATAGCGACAACGTGCCCTACATGACTCTCTCCTACACAAACGGACCGGGGTCTCGCGCGCATCGCGATGGGGGTGTGCGCGTGGACGTCACCCAGGATAGCGACTTCCGTGAGTAAATTTATTTTTAATTAAAATTAAATTGAACCCGTATGTTTATTTTTATTGCATAGGTCCGGCAAACGAGCAAACAGGTCACCTGATGGTAAGAGATCATTGCCGCCCATGAACATCCACAACGCTGGGGTTATAGAGATGTTGCTGGTCCATTTAATCGGGAGTGCTGGGGGATGAAAAAGGATGTGAAGAGGAAATGGGTATTGGGCATCCGGCAATCTCACTCACCGAACCAAACGCGACACCAAAGCTATAGCTTCACGTCTGAAACAGCGTGGCTCTACCATTTTAAAAAGTTTCAGTGTAATAGGCTCGCCATGTTCATACTCACGCGCGTTTTGTGTCGGCAGGTGCGCTGCGCTGGCGCGCGCACGTGGACGCCCCGCTGGAGTCGGAGACGCACGGCGGCGACGACGTGGCGGTGTTCGCGCGCGGGCCGCACCACGCCATGTTCTCGGGGCTGTACGAGCAGAGCCACTTGCCGCACCGCATGGCGTACGCCGCCTGCATCGGGCCCGGCCTGCACGCGTGCAGCGCCGCGCATCAGCTGCAAGCCGCAATGCTGGCGCCGCTGTTACTCACATTACTTGCTGCGTTGCTCCGATTCTAATATTATTCATTAGAAACTCAGTCTGCTCATTCACATGCCTCTTGGGCCTCCCCAGTATGGCAGTACTGCCCATGCAGCACTGTAGCAGCCAGTTGAATGAGAGGTACCATTTTTGACGCAACATTTGTATCAATAACATCATTATTTTTATAATATTGTTATTTGTCTTATTATTTTTCTAATGTTGTCATATTATTGTGCTAGTAATAAATGTTTACTATGATTTTCTTTCTAATAATTCTGTGATGGGCTTTGTAGTTGTGGTGACACAAGGCGAGTGAAAAATTTCGTTGTAGTTTTGCCCTAGTGTGGCCCAGAACTACAAAATGATTAATTTAGTTTGTATATACTTTTCGTCTTTCCATGTTAATTAATTAAACCTACGTACTGTAATATTATAAATGTATTTAGTATTAATAAAGCGATATTATAATGTGAAATTGCCGATTTTCATTTCTGTTTTATTCATGTGTTTCAATAATTTGTTCGCTGATTAGTTTTGTAGCGAATTTAGCCCATTTTTCACACTTACATAATTATGTCCTTATAAGAGTTGAGACATGGGACAAAATGAGACGGGATGGGGCGGGATATAACGGGACGTGACGGGAAAAGCAGCACAGAAAACGGCAACCATATTCAGCCTCAATATAAATAAAACTTTACTTGAAATAATATGTTGCTGATGTGGACTGGACTCAAAAAGTATCTGCACCCGGGCGGAGCCGGGCCGGCGCTTAGTGGATAATATAAGATCTATACATTTAATAAATTTGTAACAGATCGATGTCTGTACATGGAAGATAAATGAGAAAAACGAATATTGAGACCCAGACAAACTGTATAGTTCATTATTTGAACTCATAAAAGGTGAATTTAAAAAAATATATAAATCTAAAACTATTATGGTAAATAAGGGACTAACATTTAGTGAGTGGGCAACCACTGGTTTATACAAAAGTCGGAATAAATTATATGATCTATATAATGAAAGAATGTATAACCACAATCCGACCTTTAAGCAATATGTAAAATATTACTCGAAAGTTTTCAAACGAGCCTGTTCCATAGCTAAATCGTTATATTTAAGAAACAAAATTAAAATGTCTAAAAATAAAATTAAAACCACTTGGAATATTATCAATATTGAATCTGGTAGAAACTCTGTACGCGACAATGAATTTAATCTTAAAATAAATAATAAAAAAATTACAGCAGATCTGGAAGTAGCCACTGAATTTGAAAGATTTTTTACTGACATTCCTAAAAATACCACTCAACATCTTCAGTCATCTTCGAGGTCTGCACTGTCGATACTTGAAAAACTTGTACCTAAATGTGACGTGGCGTTTGAATTCTCGCAAATTGGGCCGCAGCATATATTAAAAGCTTTTAAAGAAATTAGTTTAAAGAAGACCGGGGACTTGTGGGGGATTTCTGTTATTAATATTTCTTTAATCATTGAATATCTAGCACCCCATTTAGCTGATATATTCAACCGCTGCGTGGTGTCTGGTGTATTTCCTGACCTGATGAAACAGAGCAAGGTGGTGCCTCTTTTTAAATCCGGTGACAGCTCAGACCCGACCAATTTCCGACCTGTTTCAATTCTACCAACGCTTAGCAAGTTATTTGAGAAAATAATTCTGTCTCAATTGTTAACCCATTTCAACACCAATAACTTGCTACACAGGAAACAGTTTGGATTTACGAGAGGTCGATCAACAATTGACGCGGGAGTCGATCTCCTAAAACAAATTTATGAGGCTTGGGAGGAGTCACAGGATGCCCTTGGTGTATTTTGTGACTTATCTAAAGCTTTTGATTGCGTAGAGCACGACACCCTGGTCAGGAAATTACACCACTACGGTATCAGGAACGAGGCTCTCAATCTTTTGTCCTCCTATTTGAACAATAGAGTACAGAGGGTTGATATTAATGGAAAACTTTCTCGAGGATCTGCGGTCACTATGGGAGTACCGCAGGGTTCAATTCTGGGACCTTTTCTGTTTCTCGTCTACATAAATGATTTACCTTATCACGTCGGGAATAGACACGAAGTTGTATTGTTTGCGGATGATACGTCATTGACATTTAAAATTAAAAGACAACAATTAAATTTTGATGAAGTAAACAGTGCTCTTCGTGAAGTTGTACACTGGTTTAATATTAATAATTTATTGCTTAATGCTAATAAAACTAAATGTATTAAATTCACATTGCCCAATGTTAAGCAATTATCTACCACTTTACAAATTAACGGCGAGGAATTGGATCCTGTTGCGTCTACGACGTTTCTAGGCATTACGGTAGACGCAAAACTCCAGTGGGGACCGCATATTAATAAATTATCTGGTAGATTAAGTTCAGCGGCATATGCAGTTAAAACCATTAGGCGTTTAACGGATGAGGTAACAGCAAGAATTGTTTACTTCAGTTATTTTCATAGTATAATGTCTTATGGGATTCTTCTGTGGGGAAATGCTGCGGACATTAATAGTATCTTTATTTTACAAAAAAGAGCTGTTAGAGCCATTTATAAACTTGGTCCCAGAGTTTCCCTAAGAGAAAAGTTTAAAGAGGTAGATATTCTTACTGTAACATCTCAATATATTTATGAAAATTTACTGTATGTTCGTAAAAATATAACTCATTTTAAGCGTAATTGTGACTTTCATAGTAAGAACACTAGGAACAAACTTAATCTTGCCTCCCATGTTACTCGTCTCCACAAGATAAATAGTTCTTTTATGGGTCAAAGTGTACGCTTCTTTAACAAACTTCCCAATGGTATTAGAGAACTTCCAATTAACAAGTTTAAAAATATAATTAAAGTAAAGCTGTGTAAAAAGGCATATTATAGTATCTCTGACTATATGGAAGACAAAACTGCTTGGGAATAAATTGCTCAATTTCTATGAAATTAGAACAATTATTGACATGATAATAATATATATATACAGACGATACTGTGATATTTAGATAAATCAACCATTGTAATTTAAACTGGCCTTTAAAAAAAAAGAAAAAGAAAGAAAAGACAAGCAAAAAAAAATGAAGACAGTTCGTGTTGCTGAGGGAGTTTCTTGCGCCGTTTCTTCTTCACAGCTACAACACGTTCCGAAGCGGTGGTAGCAGAAATTAACGATTCAAAAGATCTTGTAAAAGACTACTTGAATAAAGAATATTTTGATTTGATTTGATTTGATTTGTGCTTTGGTTCTACGCATATTACATTTATACGCACCCCTATTAAAACAATGGTTATTAGATTTGTGTATGTTTGTCAGTGCGGTTGTGCGCGATGAACTCAGAAACGGCTTAACGGATTTCGATGAAATTTGATATGCAGGTAGTTGCATTAACACTTAGGCTACTTTTATCCCGAAAATTTAGTGTTTTCGTGGGATGAAAAAGGAATTCCGATGTAGGTATTTGTTACTTTTTTATACTCAAAGGCATGAGATTGGATTGCATTACATGACTTGAGTGACATTGAGACGGGGCGGGCGGGATATAACGGGACGAGACGAAGTTTGCGGGCAGAAGCTAGTTAGATAATAGAGTTGTGAAGAAGGTGTCGTGATTGACTCGTCGTTGCCGCGCTACAGTTAGTTTAAAAACGCCATGTTTCTAGCGGCCTGTAAAAAGCTTTGAACATTATAAGAGATGCGTCGTTGTAAGCTGTATGTTGTTTTTGTATGTTGTTCGTAAGGCGCAAGCCTCGAGAGACACTTGGGAGCTGACACGTGCCATTTTGTTGTAATTAAAAGCCGAGCATGGGAAAGAATTTCCACTAGCATTCTTCACTTCTTCATATATTTAAGATACTAACGCTCGATTACTCAAACGCCACTTATATAATATATTATGTTCCACTTAACAACGAAAGTCCAGCTGAAATGTATTGGTTAAGTGGGACGTGGGTAATTATGTGCAACTTACTATTTAAATGGCGTTTGAGTATTCGGGCGTAAGAGGATCAAAGTAAACATTATGGTTGCCATACAAGACGTAAATAATGCTGATTAATAAATAAACAAATAATAATACTACGTCAGTGGCGTGATTCCGAGGAATTAACTATAATTAGTAAAAAGATTAGATATCAAACGAATAAAAGTAAACAACTTATCTAAGAATGAATTACTGTGGCCGGACAAGCAATGCTCGCGCGGTTAATTCTCGTGGCGGCAGCGGCGTGCGGCGCGGCGGCCGACCACTACCACCCCGACGAGCGCGCCGAGCCTCCGAGCCGCCTCACGCGCGTCGCGGAGACTACGGCGCATTTCTGGGTGGACAATGCGCAGGCCGCCATCCGCGAGCGCGAGAGCCGGGGCGCGCGCGACGCCGCGGGGTACGCGCGCAACGTGGTCATGTTCCTGGGCGACGGCATGTCCGTGCCCACGCTGGCGGCCGCGCGCACGCTGCTGGGACAGCGCCGCAACCAGACCGGCGAGGAGGCCGAGCTTTTCTTCGAGCAGTTTCCCACAACCGGTATGGCGAAGGTAATATTATTTTCCACAAACCCTTTCTTTCCATTATTAACTCAGGTGAATAGCAATGTACCCAGCGCTTATTCGGACGTAACCAATTTTAAAGCCACTTGGATCAATATAATACACAGACGCGGTTGCCATCATGTTTACGGTGGTTAGGGGTTCGAATCCCAGGGCGCACCTATAAATTTTCGGAGTTATGTGACTATGAGAGTCAATCACCAGGCACTATAACGGCGAAGGCAATCATCGCGACGAAACCTGCATACCATAGCGATTGGGAAGAAATTCTATGGTATATAAAACTCTGTCAAGCCTCACCAGGCTGGCGTGGAGGACTATATGGCTTAATCCCTCACAATCATACTCTAATGTAGAGGATGCTCGTGCCCTGCAGTGGGACGTATATGGGCTGATGCAGATAGAGAAAAATACTTTCCACGATTTTGAACACTGAATTTGGGTTATCGGAGCGCAACGTCCGTTAGATATTCATTTAGAAAACAACATTTATCCAGGAAGGTTATAGGGTCCTTTTATTCCGGGAAATATGCATAAAGCGGAACTTTTATCCTACATAAACAATAAACATTATGGCCTAACCACTCTCAATCGATTCTCTCGATTGTAGAGTAGGCCCGTGCCCAGCAGTGGGACGTATATGGGCTGATATAGAAACAATAAACATATTTTATTTATTTATTTTAATTTAATTTTAATTTATTTTATTTATTCATGCGGGTGAAGCTGCGTGCCATACCAGTTTTATTATTGATAATTCAAAATTGCAATCTTTGAAAAATTAATAACTACACAAAAATGGAAATAGTGTGACATAGAGTCCATTGCGTAACTTTGTTATTACCCACCCAGTTCGCCGTCTGTGACACAATTTCATACATACATACAAAAACTCACGCATTTATCCCCGAAGGGTAAGCAGAGGCGTCACCAGGACACCCCACATTTCGCTTTGTATGTTCCGTCCCATGATGTGATAGGAGGCGAGCCTATCGCCATATCGGGCACAAATACCTAACTCCGTGCTGATAATGAGTAGAAAAACCCAATATCACTTTGCCCGACCCGGAACTCGAACTCGAGACCTCACCTTTGTAACCCTACCTTAGTACAACTACGCCACCGAGGCAGTTTACAATTCCAGGTTTGCAGGCACACAATATCTATTTCATTATATTATTATGTTCTTATAGTAGGATTGATAAAAAATGTTAATGATGTAATTATACCGTGTTTACTCAGTTTGTTTTATTAATTATATTACACTAGCGGCCCGGCCCGGCTCCACCCGGGTATATACTTTTATTGGCTCTAGTGCACACCAGAAACATATTATATCGCGTACTGTTTTATATTATAATTTAAACTCAACGTCACTCCCATCCATCATACCTACTGAAAATGAAATGAAAATAATTTATTGAATCCATTAAAATGTTCAACATTGTTTAGATTCAGTCATTTTTTGAACTACCACCCGGTTCGGAAAGCGGTTTTCACTAGAGAAGAACGGGCAAGAAACTCTAGTGTTGCTCTTTTCAAAACCAGTTTACAATGTATGATTATATTACAAAAATTACAGGTTGGTTTAAATCAGAGCAGTTCATTAATAACTTGTTATGACTGCTTTTCCCACCCCATCCCATCTGCCCGTTTTATCTATTCCTCATAACAAAACAAATAACTTATGTACATATTTGGATAAGGATTAATAATACGAACCCATTTCCAAATAATGCATAATTTTAAATCTCATTACCATTAAAAGGTGATAGTGAGTCAACCTAAAAATATAGACATACACTGTTACGAACTTTTTTTAGACCTTTTTAAGAAGAATAATTCCGCCATACACAATTGTTGCGTAACTTCGGCCGTTTACACAACGCTCGCAGCGGAAATACTCAAATGAAATAAAGTTTCTTCGATTTTGCAACATTTTTCACTACTGCTCCGCTCCTATTGGTCATACCGTGATGTTATATAGCCTCTAGCATTCCTCGATAAATGAGTCTGAGATTAGCGGGCACAAACAAACTCTTTAGTTTAAAATATACGTATATAGACTAATGAAAACGTGCAATTGTATGAGCTGTCAATATATCAAAGTTGTTTTCCCGACAACAGTGGCCTGAGGGTTGAAAAATTAGTTTTTATTGTTAAATCTATGGGTAAATTCACTAAGTCGGCAATAATCCACGACGTTAAAGTGCGTGGTTCCTGTTGGTAACGTAGCAGACGCGGCTGCTTGCATGTTCACGGCGGTCGCGGGTTCAATCTCAGGGCACACCTCTTACTTTTCGAAGTCATGTATGTATTGATAGTCAATCACCACGCACTATAAAGGTGAAGGAAAACATATACATTCGTATTACTACTCAATTTTTTTTTAGAATAAGATAAATGTTGTTACAGACGTACTGCGTCAACGCGCAAGTAGCTGATTCCGCGTGTTCGGCGACAGCGTATTTATGTGGCGTGAAGGCGAATCGAGGAACCCTCGGCGTGACGGCCGCCGTGCCACGCCACGACTGTGAAGCCTCGACCGACGCGGCGCGCAGAGTGCAGTCCATAGCCGAGTGGGCGCTGGCCGACGGCCGCGACGCCGGTACGTTTAATAATAATCGACAGATACATTGGAGGTCTAAGGGCATAATTCATCATGCTGGTTTTAGGCGGGTTGGTGGACTTTATACAACAATAAAATATTGAAAATCTGTATGATATTGTGCAAAAGCTGCAAAGCTCCCGTTTCGGTACCCCGGAGGAAGCCGAAAGGGGTATGACTGTGTGAAGCCGACTAGCCCGACATGCTGCGGCTATTGCGACCGAGTCGGGTCTCTAACAAACAGGTCTACGCCAGCATACTGAGTAAAACCCCTCGGTGGCCGTCGCGCGCATTTCGGGCGGCACTGATTATCTCAGGGCGAGAAGCGCCCCGATTAAGTCCCTGTGATCACCCGACAGAACCAGGACGCGCTCTGGTCTCTTTCATTGAGGAACAAATTTGTTTCCTATTTACGTCTAGATCTGGACGCCTCTTTAAGGTGTTATGGCCGTCAGTGACAGAAGCTCTGTCATCCATCACGGAACCGCATTTAGTGAGGGTGCACCGCCTCCGCCGTAGGCCCAGCCACTTCCATGACCCCTTTTGGTCGCCTCCTACGACGGGCTCGGAATATCGTGGCGTATTCTGGCATACTGATAGGTATACTACATATACACATAATAAAAGTTTTATCTAATGACTATTAGGAGACGAAATTATATCGAAGCAAAAATAACTTAAATGGGCGAGCAGCGAGCTAGACTAGAGAACCATATAGCTACTACTCATTTGCTCATTTATTTTAATTGTACTTAATATGTGAAAAGGTATCGTGACCACGACGCGGGTGACGCATGCGTCGCCGGCGGGTGTGTACGCTAAAACCGCTAATAGACGCTGGGAAAATGATGGGCGCGTGGGTGAAGCAGGACACGACACCGCCATGTGCCCCGACATCGCGCACCAGCTGGTGCACTTGCACCCGGGGAACAAGTTCAAGGTTTGTACTGCGGAACACTAATGATTAATTCAAACTCTACTCTGTAGTACAGCATTTAATTGTTTTATTTTTGCCTAGGTTATCCTCGGAGGCGGGAGACGTGAATTCTTACCAAACACTACACGAGACGAAGAGGGTACGAGAGGCAGAAGAGAAGACGGTCGAAATTTAATAGAAGAGTGGCAAGCGGATAAGGCAGCACGTAATGTCAGCTACAAATATATTTGGCACAGAGAGGAGTTAGCTCAATTAGCTTCGTCACCGCCGGAGTATTTGCTTGGCTTGTTTGAAGGGTCGCATATGCAATACCACTTGGAGGCGGATCCTGCATCGGAGCCGACGCTGGCCGAGCTCACTGAGGTGGCAATTCGATCTCTGAGCCGTAACGAGCGTGGCTTCTTCTTGTTCGTGGAGGGCGGGCGCATCGACCACGCACATCACGACAACTACCCGCACCTGGCGCTCGACGAGACCATTGAGATGAGCGAGGCTGTGGCGCGCGCCGCCGAGCTGCTCAGCGAGGAGGACTCGCTGATCGTGGTCACCGCCGACCACGCGCACGTCATGACATTCAATGGATATTCGGGCCGCGGCCGAGACATACTCCGTGCCTCTAAGGACCGAGACGAAAACAACGTGCGCTACATGACTCTGTCCTACGCTAACGGACCAGGATTCCGCCCGCATCTCGATGGTGGTGTGCGCGTTGATGTCACTCGGGATAGCGACTTCCGTGAGTAGTATTGGTATATTTCAGTGTACTACGTTCGGCGTGTTGGTACTCATGCGCGTTGTGTGTCGGCAGGAGCGACGCGCTGGCGCGCGCACGTGGACGTCCCGCTGGAGTCGGAGACGCACGGCGGCGACGACGTGGCGGTGTTCGCGCGCGGGCCGCACCACGCCATGTTCTCGGGGCTGTACGAGCAGAGCCACTTGCCGCACCGCATGGCGTACGCCGCCTGCATGGGTCCTGGCGTTCACGCGTGCAAATAAAAAAATTGTTGATTGATTCTGAAGCTATTATAAATAGCGCTTATGAAAAGACACGTCAAAAACAGATGCAATACATAGTGTTATGTCATTAATATACGGCACATATTAAGATCACCTTGTTTTTTTATTTCTTTTAATCCTTACTAATATTATAAATGCGAAAGTAACTCTGTCAGTCTGCTACTTTTTCACGCCTAAACCACAGAACCTATTTTAATGAAATTTTATATAGTGATGAGTATTAGACCTCGGGAAAGGACATAGGCTACTTTTTTTAAATTAACCCTAAAGGGGTAACCCTATAATAAGGGATTAAAAATTTATCTGGAAAATGGACACCGCTGAAGCTATTTCTAAGAAAAATTATACTTTAGCTACGTATTACAAACGAAAAATAATAGCATGCAATAGTTTAGGAAAAATAGTATTATGGGGTGGTATAAGGGTGAAGTTATAAATAATCTGTTGAAAAATTTGTTGAATTTACAGATGCCAAACTTGGCATTTTAATTACTTATTTAAAAGAAAAAAATATCTGCATACTTTGTTTTCTTAAAAATAACCCTAAAGGGGTTAAAATAAGGGTTGACATTACAATATATGGAAAGTTGAAACCGCTGAAGCTATTTCTATGAAACTTTGTAGTTTAGTTCGTTATTACAAACAGAAAATAAAAGCCAGCAATAATTTTAGATAAATACTATTATGGGGGTGGAATAAGGGATTAAAAAAATGAGGTAAAAATTTCATAATTTCACTCATTCCCACTAATATTGCTTAAAATGGAGGTCAGAATTAATATTGCTGACGTCCATTCTAAGCTTTGTAGTTATTCATCCAATTGTTGTCAAAATCGATACCCGAGGCGCCCTTTGTTCGAAAAATTTATATTCATAGTCAAAATTGAATAGGTACTTGACTGCCATCATGAACGTTTTTATTAATATATTTATTCTGAAAATGCTACAAATTATATATAGGTACGCTATGTTTTTTTATTTTTTTTTGTGGGTTATATAAAATATGCTTATTAATATTATAAACGCGAAAGTTTTGTAAGAACTCGAAATAATAGGTTGTTATATGACCGCTCATTGTTATATGATATGACCGCTCATGGACAGTAGCATACCTAACAACACCATAAATTACTAAGCAATACTTGACATTCCACTGCGCTCGCCATCCTGCGACATAAGGTGTTCAGTATCATTATGTCCAGTAGTTACTCTGGCTACAATGTCCTTCAAACCGGAACACAAAAATGCATTTACACTACTGTTTTGCGGGAGAAATAGACATTGCGGTAGTACCTACTCCCTACTCGGCGGTCTCTCATATATAAGAGACTTACCACCAGTAAAACTGTGTTAAAACCAGTTACTACAAGAACGATTGTATAATAGAAAAGTAATGAACAATGATAAATTTTCCACCTTACCTACCTATGTGGATGTAGCGAAATGGCCAACCCACATATTTCAACTTCGCAGCTTGGTTTAATTCAGAGCAGGTCATAAATGATTTATAATAATCAGTTGAATGAGACTCTAATAACTGCACATCGTATGCATCATCCACGATGATTCGTCAGTGATGAGGTTGTATGTACATCCCGCGGAGATATGGGGGCTTGCTTAATTCTAAGGACCTGAATAATCACGTGGTGTGCAATCTCAGGGTTTATTTTCTTCACAGCGACGTGGATATGCATAGGATTGTAGTTTTCGTGGATAAAGGATTTACCCCGCTCTCGAATGAGAGAACTGGCGACAAGTCCAGTCACTCTTGTAGCCCCACTTGTAGTAATGCCTGACATGTCCTAAAATGACATGATCATTACTTTATTTTATAAAAATCTGTAGCCCGGGATAAAACAGGAAAACTTAATGACAAACTATAAAAAATGTTATAATTTTAAGCAGTATCGATATTGGGGTCAACGATATTATTTACCGATACCACAAATGGTCATTCTTCTTTTCATAAAAACGCGACGATATTTTTTACCGTTTTTTAAGTATCATCGTTTTTGGATGGTAAATACGTAGCTTTTGCTAAAATAATAATATTATTTCAATGCTTGCGTACGATTGCGTCTTTAAGAATAGAAGGGAAATATAATTAATGATTGTATGGTCTGAGTCCAGCACCACACAACTTATAGTTGGATGATAAGAGATATCACTTGATTGATATATATTATAAAAAGTTTATTGATAATAACTTGAAGCACTGCTGATGATAATGACAAAATGATACTTTGATGCTTGATTTGATAGGAGCACGCGCGGCGTGATGCTCTACGGAACGCGGTAGATAACGCACTGATTCGGCTATTAATATAATATTTATGTTCCTAGAGTAAAATGCTGAGCGCGCGGGTTTGTACGCTTGTACCGTACAATGATCCTTACATACATACATACATACATACATACATAAACTGACGCCTTTATCCCCGAAGGGGTAGGCAGAGGCGCCACCAGGACACCCACATTTCGCCTTGTATGTTTCGTCCCACGATGTGATAGGGGGCGAGCCTATCGCCATATCGGGCACAAATTCCTGACTCCGGACTGATAATTAATAGAAAAATCCAATATCACTTTACCCGACCCGGGATTCGAACCCGAGACCTCAGCTTTGTAACCGTACTGTAATACAACTACACCATTATCGAATAGTGTAATAATAAAGCAGACGTTTTTTTTTCAAAGTAATGGGGTTCGTTTCCTCGCTAGGAATATTATCTTTACTAAAATACAAGTTGGCAGTTTTAGTTTTTATAAAAATCTGGCTCGGGACTACTGTTAGAATTTTTTATTGTTTCTCGTAGTTTTCGATGTGGGCATTCTTTTTAAATTCAACCTGTATATATTTTACGATACATTAATAATTACTAACATTGCATGATTTCGAGGATTAACTTATTATTAGTAAAAGATTAGATACCAAAGGAATAAAACTAATAAAATTATCTGACAATTCATTAATGTACCCCGACAAGGCGATGCTCGCGCGGTTAATTCTCGTGGCGGCGGCGGCGTGCGGCGCGACGGCCGACCACTACCACCCCGACGAGCGCGCCGAGCCTCCGAGCCGCCTCACGCGCGTCGCGGAGACTACGGCGCAGTTCTGGGTGGACAATGCGCAGGCCGCCATCCGCGAGCGCGAGAGCCGGGGCGCGCGCGACGCCGCGGGGTACGCGCGCAACGTGGTCATGTTCCTGGGCGACGGCATGTCCGTGCCCACGCTGGCGGCCGCGCGCACGCTGCTGGGACAGCGCCGCAACCAGACCGGCGAGGAGGCCGAGCTCTCCTTCGAGCAGTTTCCCTCTGCCGGTTTCTCTAAGGTAAAATTATTTCCGTTCATAAACCTTTTGTGAAAACATTCACTCAGACACAGTAGTGTGTAAGCCAAATTTTGTAAATGGGTAACTACCAATAATACATTGTATAAATTGCTCTAAGCTACTTTTGGCTCCAAAATAACCTTCGTGGCTCAGTTATGTTCCTGGCATTGATAAATTACAGAAGCGATATTATGTTCATGCACAAATTTCGCTTTCTTGGCTGGATGATAATCTATACATATAATACATACATGGAAGATAAATGAAAGAAACTAATATAGGGGGACTGTATTACCGTAATAGAACCCAAAGCAATCATTTTTAGAAATTTTCGTTTGTTTGTCTGTGCGGTTATGAGCGATTAACTCGGAAACGGCTTAACAGATTTCGATGAAATTTGGTATGAAAGTAGCTGACAACCTGGATTAACACTAAGAATACTTTTTATCCCAAAAAAGTAGTGTTCCCTAGGGATGAGGAAGGAATTCCGATATTTTTGTTACTTTGTTTTACTCAAAGGGATGGGATGGGACTGAATAGCATGCCTTGATTGAGAATAAGACGGGACGGACGGGATATAAAGGGACGGGACGGGATGGGATGGGAAATTCCAAATAAAGGTAATCCCACTGACGAAATTTGCGGGCAGAAGTTAGTTTTATAATAAAATAACCGACAGCTTGGCGATGTGAAGACAGCGTCACACATTAATGTTTCCACTACGTTATAATAGTATTTGGCCTATAAATTATTGTTACAGACGTACTGCGTTAACGCACAAATAGCTGATTCCGCGTGTTCGGCGACAGCGTATTTATGTGGCGTGAAGGCGAATCGAGGAACCCTCGGCGTGACGTCCGCCGTGCCACGCCACGACTGTGAAGCCTCGACCGACGCGGCGCGCAGAGTGCAGTCCATAGCCGAGTGGGCGCTGGCCGACGGCCGCGACGCCGGTACTTCTACACATCAATAATAATAAATAAATCATGTCATAGCATATATTATGCTGTTTGCTCTAGGATATTTCAACTATGCGAATGAATTGTATACAGGTATCGTGACCACGACGCGAGTGACGCACGCATCGCCGGCTGGCGTATTTGCTAAAGCTGCCAACAGAGGCTGGGAAAATGATGCGAGCGTAGTGGCCGCGGGCCACGACCCCACGCGCTGCCCCGACATCGCACACCAGCTGGTGCACATGCACCCGGGGAACAAGTTCAAGGTTTGGATTGCTGAATACTGATCATTTAAACAAACTCTATGCTGTAGTGCAGCATTTAAGTGAAGTGGTAGAGTCACGCTATTGTCAATCATTTTGGGGGTTAACGTCACTCGCGTCCGTAGGCTTTGACTCTAGTTTCCCTACACGTGACCCCTGGGTAGTGCCAAATGAGTGACACAGTTCGTGGTGGTAGGATGCCTGCATCCGCCCGGGTAGCGACCACCGTTAACGCGGCGTAAAGACCGCCATAGTGATCCCCGCAAGGGGGTCGCGTTCCGGGATCAGCCCGTTTTCCCCCGGTTTCTCGAGGGGCCTGTATCTGGGTATGAGGTTGTGCCGTGTGGGTATTTGCGGTACGCTGTCGGTGGAAGGAGTGTTGACCCGCCGGCCAGGGAGACCCGTAGAAACGGTTGTCCGCTGGCCGCCCGCGGTACAGTACAGGGGCCCAATCGTAGCTAACCACTACGAGAGGCTGCCTCACCATGCCGCGCATAATCTTGGGTGGGTCCGTCGTGCCGGTTGGTGACCGGATGTGGGGTCCCGGCGGCCTATCCCGGGAGGGTACGGGGGCCCTTCCGTCCGGCGGATCAATTCTCCTCCTGCCAACTCCCTTGTCCCTGTACCCGTTCGGCCTTCTTAGTGCCCTGATACAGGCTCCTCGATGCCTCTTCACCGAACCCAACCCTTACCTTCATGACAGTGCACAAAAAGAAAGCAGGTCCTTCAGCGGTGTATAACCCCTTCACCGCGTTCACTATGGAGTTCGCCAACATCCGCGGACTCCATACAAACATTAATGCCGTCCACCACCATCTTGAGACGGCCCGGCCTGCTTTGCTCTTCTTGACGGAGACGCAGATTCGTTGTCCGGCCGACAATTCTTACCTGATGTACCCCGGTTATTCGCTTGAAGGAAACTTCAAGCCAAAAGCCGGGGTATGCTTGTATGTTCGGTCGGACGTCTGCTGTCGCCGTCTGCGCTGCATGGAGGACCCCTCCTTCTCCGCACTGTGGGTGCACGTGGATCTTGGTTCTCTGAGCCGCATCTACGTGTGCCTCTACAGGTCACACAACGGGGACGATGAGACGACTCGGCTGTTCAGGTACCTTAGCCAGGCGGCAGATGACGCGCAGGTGCAGTTCCCGTCAGCGGAAATGGTGGTCTTGGGGATTTTAATGCACATCATGAGTTGTGGTTGGGCTCCTCCAAGACCGATCATGCTGGCAGAGCTGCCCATGCATTCGCTCTGACACATGACTTGTCACAACTGGTGAACCAGCCCACCAGGATCCCGGATGTGGCGAGTCATGCGTCTTCTCTGCTGGACCTTCTGCTGGCGAGTCACCCTAGTTAGTGCTCCTCTGGGCACTTCCGATCACTGCCTGGTTCGGTCGTCGGTACCGTTCGCTTCTCCTCCACGTCCCGTGCAGGTTAAGCGAAGGGTCTGGCATTACTCGTCGGCGGATTGGGATGGCATGCGGGAATATTTCTATCCCTTGGCGGCAGCGCTGCTTTGAGGGAAAAGATCCTTCTGCGAGTGCCAACGCTATTGCTGACGAAATCAGACTAGGAATGGAATATTATATTTCTTCCTCTGAGATCGCCAGTAAGGGCCGTGGACGCTCCTGGTTCAATCGGGCATTCGCCGATGCTGTCGGTAACAAACAGGCGGCGTATCGCGCTTGGATCAGGGGTCGCGCTTACAAGGATCCTAATATCAGTTCCCTCAAGGAAGCCTATAATCGAGCCGCCAAGGCCTGCAAGAAGGCCTACGTTAGAGCAGATGCCCAGCGCGTTTGCAGGATTGGGCGTGCGTTGGCCAATCACCCAACTAGCAGTCGTGCTTATTGGAGTTTGGCCAGGGCCGTCCAGTCTAACTTCTGCCGTCCAGCATTGCCACCGCTGAGGTACCCGGAAGGTTCGCTGGCCCACAAGCCGCAAGAGAAAGCCGCCTTAGTGGCAAATCTCTTTGCGGCTAATTCCCGCATCGAGGACTGTGGTTCCCGGCCCCCGCCGGTGCTGCCTGATTGTGGATCCTCAATGGCGGATATTCGCATCAGGCAGTGTGATGTGCGGCGTGAGCTACGGTCTCTCGATGTGCGGAAAGCCAGTGGTCCGGATGGAATACCGGCGGTGGTTTTAAGGAGTTGCGCAGCGGAGTTGTCTCCTGCACTGACACGCCTCTACCGAGTGTCCTACCGCACAGGTGTTGTGCCGGAATCTTGGAGGGAGGCCAATGTGCAACCGCTCCCCAAAAAGGGTGATCGGTCAGACCCTACCAATTATCGCCCTATCGCTATCACCTCAGTGATGTGTAAGGTCATGGAGTGGATCATAAACGCTCAATTGGTCCGCTACCTGGAGGATCACTCGTTGATCAGTGACAGACAGTACGGATTCCGTCACAACCGATCAACGGGTGATCTTCTGGCGTTTGTCCTGCATCGCTGGGGTGAGGCGATAGACCAGCGTGGCGAGGCTCTTGCTGTGAGCCTCGACATAGCCAAGGCGTTTGATAGGGTCTGGCACCGTGGTCTCCTATCCAAGCTTCCGGCATACGGTCTGCCCGACAACTTGTGTTCGTGGATTTCTGGCTTTCTGCATGGGCGTAGAATGCGTGTCGTCGTTGACGGACACGCTTCGGCGCTCATGTCGGTAAATGCCGGAGTTCCGCAGGGCTCGGTGCTGTCGCCCACCCTGTTTATTCTGCATATCAATGATATGTTGTCACTTGGCAACATTCATTGCTATGCAGATGACAGCACGGTTCATGGGCGATACTGCCATGGGTCCCCAGGTTGCCGGGTCGACACTGTGAGTGGGCGCGAGGATCTTGTCATAGAGCTCAATCGGTCCTTGGATCTCATTTCTACATGGGGCTCCAGGAATATGGTTGAGTTCAATGCCAGGAAAACCCAGGTGTGTGCGTTCACGTGCAAAAAATCCCCGTTCTCTCCCCTCCCCATTCTTCAGGGTATTCCCCTCTCAATGCGGAATGAACTGAGTATCCTTGGTGTGGATATCCGTTGTGATCTTAATCCAAGGAATCACATCGAGGGCGTAATATCTGCCACTTCCCGCAGGGTTGGGGTCTTGAACAAGGTGCGTCGGTTTTTCGCGCCCGGTCAACTCTACCGCTTGTATAAAGCGCAGGTTCGGCCGGGTATGGAATACTGTTCGCACCTCTGGGATGGATCCGCCCAGTACTTGCTCGATGCCTTGGATGGATTGCAGCGGCGGGCCATCCGCATTGTGAATGATGCAGACATTACGGGCAACTTAGAGTCGCTACAGTTACGGAGGGATGTCGCCTCTCTAAGCGTGTTCTTCCGTCTGTATCATGGCGACTGCTCTGAGGAATTGTTCAATTTAATCCCCTCCTCTCCTTTCCTTAACAGAACCACGCGTGCTGGCTTGCGGAGCCATAGCTTGACTGTTCAATCAATTCAACTGTGCCATCTTTTTTCCTTCCCACCCCCCTCCCGATTTCACGGGCTGGCAACACATCAATGATCCAAGCCTTGTGAATTTTCATGGGCGGCAGCGATAGCTTACCATCAGGTGCTCGTTTGCTTGTTTGCTGGAACTATTGTAAATATAAAAAAATAATTTGTACCTAGGTTATCCTCGGAGGCGGGAGACGTGAGTTCTTACCGAATACTATTCGAGACGAAGAGGGTACAAGAGGTAGGAGGGAAGACGGTAGAAATTTAATAGAAGAATGGCAAGCCGATAAGGCAGCACGTAATGTCAGCTACAAATATATTTGGCACAGAGAGGAGCTGGCTCAGTTAGCTTCCTCGCCGCCGGAGTATTTGCTTGGATTATTTGAAGGGACTCATTTGCGATACCACTTAGAGGCCAATCTTACATCGGAGCCGACCCTGGCCGAGCTCACTGAGGTGGCAATCCGGTCTCTGAGCCGTAACGAGCGCGGCTTCTTCTTGTTCGTGGAGGGCGGGCGCATCGACCACGCACATCACGACAACTACCCGCACCTGGCGCTCGACGAGACCATCGAGATGAGCGAGGCTGTGGCGCGCGCCGCCGAGCTGCTCAGCGAGGAGGACTCGCTGATCGTGGTCACCGCCGACCACGCGCACGTCATGGCGTTCAATGGATATTCGCCGCGCGGCCGAGACATACTCGGTTCTTCCAACGATCGAGATAGCGACAACGTGCCCTACATGACTCTCTCCTACACAAACGGACCGGGGTCTCGCGCGCATCGCGATGGGGGTGTGCGCGTTGACGTCACCCAGGATAGCAATTTCCGTGAGTAGTGTTGGTATATTTCAGTGTAGTTGGCTCGGCGTGTTGGTACTTATGCGCGTTGTGTGTCGGCAGGTGCGCTACGCTGGCGCGCGCATGTGGACGTCCCGCTGGAGTCGGAGACGCACGGCGGCGACGACGTGGCGGTGTTCGCGCGCGGGCCGCACCACGCCATGTTCTCGGGACTGTACGAGCAGAGCCACTTGCCGCACCGCATGGCGTACGCCGCCTGCATCGGGCCCGGCCTGCACGCGTGCAGCGCCGCGCATCAGCTGCAAGCCGCACTGCTGGCGCCGCTGTTACTCACATTATTTGTTGCGTTGCTCCGATTCTAATAATTCTGTGATAATCTTTCTAGTTCTGATAGTCATGTCTGAGGATGGTTAAGAAAGTCGATATAATAATTGAATTTGTTTGTGGAATTTGAATATGTGTAAGTTAATTATTGTAATAATTATAAATGTATTTAGTGTTATTTTACATAAATCCCTATAGATATAATAAAATAAATGAATGTTTCTTAATATTGTTTCTAATTTCATAATTTTTGCCATGTCTTAATGACCATAATTTACCATCGTAAATCAGGTTTTAAGGTAATTTAAGGGTACATAACCCTTTCGTAATAATATTGAAATAATAATTAACACTAAATCCCAGTTCATTAATAACCTAAAAAATATGAAAGTTGACTATACTCTTAGTTATAATTATAAAAACTGTTCTATTTAGATCATTAAAAATAAGGGTGGTTATATATTCACTTCAGACGAAGACATTCAAATCCAAATAAAGAACGGACGTCATCAATTTTCATTATTGATTCTTACATTACAGGCACTACAAGTTCCTAATAGAATCAATTAATTTGATTTCTTTTAGATAAAATGTAAAAAAATTACTAGTTTCTGATTTTTTCCTTTGTGTTCACCCCACTACCTATGCGAAATTTGAACTTTCTAGGTCACCTGGGACTGGGTTAAAGTTTTGATGTATAGGTCAGTCACCGATAAAAATGCCGGTTTTTGGACGTTTATATCTAAATAACTTGGCTTCACACGCTACCGTCTGTGTAGATAAACATACATATTTATACTTATGGAATTTGGCTTATACAGGGTATATCAAGACCGCGACCGTAAACGAAGCCAGGTGGTAGTATTAGTGACTTCAGACACAATGCAAGAAAAAATTTCGCAAAAAAAATCGTCAACTTTTTTTTGGTAATTTTTTACTTATCGTCGTAAATTTAAGTAATAAATATATAGTTTACCTAAAATAATGATGTACACCTTTTTAATGATTTTTAAAAAATCAAAAAAAAAAAAATCTATCGCTTATTTTGCAAAATTTTTATTTGCATTGTGTCTGTTACCACTAAAACTACCACCCGGCTTCGTTTTCGGTCGCAGTCTTGATATACCCGGTATATTCAGACTTCAGGAGCTAGTATAGACGAATATATTAAAAAACTGGGGAATATTCGATACATGCAGGTGGTATTAATAATCTCATTTTTATGTCGAGAGAGTACTATTTTTAATTACTTTATTAGTAGAGAAATGCGTTACAAACATTATATTTTAATCTATGAAATCACAATAATACGCAATATCTTAAAAAAACATCACTTAAGTACATAAGAGATCACATAGTTATTGACACTCAATGTTCTTTGTACAAGTAGGCTTGCTTCGGGTGACTAGGCGAGCGGGTACAGAGCCCGCAATACGAGCGCCAGCAGCGGCAGCGCCGGCAGCAGCGACGCGCTCGGCGAGTGCGCGGAGCTGCACGCGTGCAGGCCGGGCCCGATGCAGGCGGCGTACGCCATGCGGTGCGGCAAGTGGCTCTGCTCGTACAGCCCCGAGAACATGGCGTGGTGCGGCCCGCGCGCGAACACCGCCACGTCGTCGCCGCCGTGCGTCTCCGACTCCAGCGGGACGTCCACGTGCGCGCGCCAGCGCGTCGCTCCTGCCGACACACAACGCGCATGAGTACCAACACGCCGAACGTAGTACACTGAAATATACCAATACTACTCACGGAAGTTGTCATCCTGGGTGGGATCAAAACGCAAACCTCCGTCGCCATGAGCACGAAATCCTGGCCCATTGGTGTAAGAGAGAGTCATGTAAGGGACGTTGTTCTCGTCTCGGTCCCTCGAGGCACCGAGTATGTCCCGGCCGCGCTGTGAATATCCATTGAACGCCATGACGTGCGCGTGGTCGGCGGTGACCACGATCAGCGAGTCCTCCTCGCTGAGCAGCTCGGCGGCGCGCGCCACAGCCTCGCTCATCTCGATGGTCTCGTCGAGCGCCAGGTGCGGGTAGTTGTCGTGATGTGCGTGGTCGATGCGCCCGCCCTCCACGAACAAGAAGAAGCCACGCTCGTTACGGCTTAGAGATCGAATTGCCACCTCAGTAAGTTCAGCGAGAGTCGGTTCAGTCGCGTGGTCTGATTCGAGATTGTATTGCAGATGATTATTTTCGAATAACCCGAGGAGGTATTCTGGAGGCGAATGGAAGAGTTCCATGAGTTGCGATCGGTTCCAGACGTAGTTATAAGTGGCATTGCGAGCGCGTTTGTCGCTCTGCCACTCGTCGATGAGGTTGCGTCCGTCTGTCCTGGTGCCGTTGGAGCCCTCTTCGTCGACAGTGGTGGTGGTGATGAACTCTCTTCGTCCGCCTCCTAGTATCACCTAGAGGGCAAATGTCATGTATAAAGGCACAAAGGACTCTAGTAAAAAAAAAACCATTTTGGTGACGAGTATAAAAGGGTGACCTTGAACTGACTGCCAGGGTGTGCGTGCACGAGCTGGTGCGCGATGTCGGGGCACTGGGCGGGGTCGTGTCCGGCCGCCTTGACGTTGGCGTCGCTCTCCCAGTGCCGGTCGGCGGCCTTGGCGAACACGCCGCCGGGCGACGCGTGCGTCACGCGCGTCGTGGTCACGATGCCTGCACACGCGCTGCTTTTAGCAAGTGTTACGAGGACGCTCCGGTCGATGTTACTGCGCTTACGGCTGTAGCGAGGTCGGAGTGCAACTATAGCATTCTATTGACCAACGTGAGGTCTAGAACAGTATGGAATTCTCGTTTATACAACGCCATTCTACAAAAATTCTTTAGCTTTATAATTTTAGTGTAGGTTTGTTAATTCAAGTTTTCATGCCTATTTATTTGTACGTATAATTATGTTTTGATTTATTATAGTCATATAATTGATACTGCGCTGTTGATGTATCAAACACATTAAATAGATAGATTAAGTGATAAAATATAGTAGTGTATGGTCGACACGTTGTCGTAATATGCTGCCGGTGTGTACGCGACATGCGTGTTGCGTAGTGTGTAGTGTGTGGTGTGGCGGCACTGACCGGCATCGCGGCCGGCCGCCAGCGCCCACTCGGCGATGGAGGCGACGCGGCGCGCGGGCTCCAGCGACGCGGCGCAGTCGTGCCGGGGCACGGCCGCGCTCAAGCCCAGCGTGCCCTGGTTCGCCTTCACGCCGCACAGGTACGCCGTCGCCGAACACGCCGAGTCCGCAACTTGCGAGTTCACGCAGTACGTCTACAAACACACGCGCGCCGCCGTCAGATACTTCAACCACTGTTACAAACATACATACTTCGTGCTTTTTAAAACGAAATCTATACCTTGGAGAGTCCGACAGTGGGGAACTCCTCAAAGGCGAGACGCGCCTCTTCGCCAGTCTGTCCGCGGCGCTGTCCCAGCAGCGTGCGCGCGGCCGCCAGCGTGGGCACGGACATGCCGTCGCCCAGGAACATGACCACGTTGCGCGCGTGCGCGGCGTGCGCAGCGGGCGCCGCGGCGGCGAGGCGCGCGGCGAGGCCGGCCTGTGCGTCCTGCACCCAGTACTGCGCGTCGGTCTCTGCGAGGTTCCTGGGCTCGGCGCGCTCGGGGCCCGGCGCGGGGTGGTAGCGGTCGGCGGCCACGCTCGCCGCCAGCGCCAGCACTAGCACGATTTGCATCATGTCGGTGATGCTATACTGCCATCTCCAACGAACACAATACTTTTATAATTTGATTAGTATCTTATCGAGGGGCGATTGGTGTGTGTTTTTATGGTGGTGTTATAAAACCCGGCCTAATTCGAATGTCACGCTACGGCCACGCCGTAGTAAATATTATCCTTAACTTGATTCACGGCTTGGATTGTTCATTGTCATGATTCGGAGTCTTTCGCTGCGATACGAATGTTTTTTTTTTATCTGTCACGGCGCCGTGACTGCATTGCGTCTGGTGGTAAGTGCTAATGCCGTCCAGACAGAGTATCGAATGCTATAAGACGGTAGTCTCATACCATTCGATACAATCATGCCGGCCCAGGATTATAGGAAGGAGGGACCACGTATGATGGCAAACCGTTCCACAGCTTGACTGAACAGTAGAAAAACGAATTGGAGAACCTTTTGGTTCGCGCCGAGATGGATTGAACCGTCAAGCTATGCCTTCACAAGCCAGCACGCGTGGTTCTGTCAAACAAAGGAGAGAAAGGGATCAAATTGAACAATTCCTCAAACCCTTTTCGATTTCAAACCCAAACTTGTCTTATTGTATTGAATATTCGCTACTATGCTATAAGATTTTGACGCGGCAATCCTGTACCGGTCTCAGATTTTGAATTGAATCCCGGCAGATACTAGTGTAAAAAGGCATAAATAGCACAAGTGGCCTGATGTTACCACATTAACTTAATAAAACCGAACTTTCTTGTTTTTGCGTCTACATCATTTCATCGATTATTCCAAGGGTGGTGTTTTTCAATCAATTGAATTGTATTTTCAGTACGATTATTTTAAGTTACGACACTCAATTGATACTTTCATAACATTTCAACTTTTAATTAAAGAATAAAGATTCATGAAGTTAATTGAATACAATTTTCATAAATGTTATAATTATGTTATTGATTATTTGAAATTAACTTTATTTGGAATTTTCCATCCCGTCCCGTCCGGTCCTGTTATATCCCGCCCCTCCTGCTTCACTCTCACTCAAGGCATGTAATCCAGACGAATCCTATGCTTTTGAGTTTAAAAAGTAACAAATATATCGGAATTCTTCCTCATCCCACGGGAACACCCAGTTTTTCGGGATAAAAAGTAGCTTAAGTGTTAATCCAGGGCGTCAGCTACCTCCATACCAAATTTCATCGAAATCCGTTAAGCCGTTTCTGAGTTCATCGCACAGACAAACAGACAAAATATCTAAAAATTATTGTTGTTGTGTTCTATTACGTTAATACAGAACATAGTAGTTTCTCTCATTTATCTTCCATGTACAGACATCGATCGGTTACAAATGTATTATACCGGGTATATCAAGACCGCGACCGAAAACGAAGCCGGATGGTAGTTTTAGTAGTTATAGACACAATGAAACTAAAAATTTCCCAAAAAAAGCGACAGATTATTTTTTGCATTTTTTTAAATACCATCGTTTTCAGTTGATAAATCCTTAGTTTTTGCGAAAATAGTAATTTAAGCTCTTACGTACCATTGCGTCTTTAAACATAAAAAGGTGTACATCATTATTTGGAAAAAAATAGTATTTACCACCCAAATACGACGATAAGTAAAAAATTTAGAAAAAAAAATGTCAATTTTTTTTGCGAAATGTTTTAGTCGCCTTGTGTCTGAAGTCACTAATACTACCACCTGGCTTCGTTTTCGGTCGCAGTCTTGATATACCCTGTATGTATAGATGGTAGTTCAAAAAAATACTGAATCTATATAATGTTGAACATTTTAATGGATTCAATAAATTATTTTCATTTCATTTCATTTCAAAAATATTTCAGGTTTTACCAGATCCTGATTTCAGTTTTTTTCAGGATTTAAGTTACTAGTGCGCAATGCGCATTCGCCACGGTAACATGTCAGATGTTACGTGCCATATGCGACTTCTGTAACATTCACTCGTTTCTATATTAGCCTTGTGAGAACACATTGTTTGTCACATCAAACAAACACACATTAATTTTATTTAAAGAACAATGTCGAATTCTGGGTCGATATTAATTGAAGTTCTATATGTGACATATATACAAAACAAATTTTCAATCATTTTCTACATTTGTTCAAATAATCACGTGAATTATACAAGGGGGTGAAAAAAAAACCTTTTAAATGGAAAGTAATTTGTGTTATTTCGGGTTTGTAAACTATTATTGGCTTAGTGTTGCCATTTCATATTTATTCTACTAAAATACTCGTAGTTTACCATTTAGTGTACTATTCATCGAGGTAGTTCTATGTCCTTCAATATAACATTGGCAAAGTCCCGCAATACGTCAGATAAATTCATTTTGTAACTAATGATACTTAAATAGCAGACTTCGGCAAATCGATGCCAATTGCGTGTTAGGTGTAAAAATATTTTGTGTGAGTCGTTTCCAAAACGTGATCTTCAAGTGTGAGTAAAGTACTTGTTCTCGAATTATCTTCGACATTGAGTGTTTTGATATCGATTATCAATATGAGATAAACTGAGAGATTTTAAATCATCGGACGCGCGGTGAGAGTCCTCGGTGTACCTTAGTGAGCCGCGGTCAGTCGAAACGAGATGCTGTGTGTAAGGCGCGTCCTGTTGGTGGCGACCTTGGCGGTGGCGGCGCGCGCTACCCCACATGGTAGGAGCCGCTCGCTCACTCCCACGAGACTGGCGGTCGCAGAGGGTGGTAGTGGTAGTTGGATTGAATGCGTTGTGTTGCAGAGCGCGAGGAGTACCACGCAGCGGCGCGGTCGCTGCCCGCCACCAGGTCGCTGCGTAACGAGGCTGAACTCGACGAGCAGTACTGGCGGGATGACGCGCAGGCGGCGCTGCCGGAGCGAGCGGGCCTCTCCCATAGCGACGGCGTGGCGCGCAACGTGGTCATGTTCCTGGGCGACGGCATGTCCGTGCCCACGCTGGCGGCCGCGCGCACGCTGCTGGGACAGCGCCGCAACCAGACCGGCGAGGAGGCGAATCTCGCCTTTGAACAGTTCCCTACTGTCGGACTCTCCAAAGTAATCCACCAGTATCTATATTCCCTACGGAATCATTCGTAATACGGATTTAATAATGAACGGTGACAGTTTCAAAACGCGGTAGGAAACGCGTGATGATTGTGATGGGCGTGGCGTACAAAATTCGATACTAACAGTACACTAGAAAAGTACACCTAAAGAAATGATTTTACCTCATACGGCTAAAGACCGTTCTCTACTTGATGCACTACCCGTTCTCTAGTGACTCTAGTGACGTTTTCAGACGTACTGCGTGGACGCGCAGACGGCGGACTCGGCGTGCAGCGCGAGCGCGTACCTGTGCGGCGCCAAGGCGAACATCGGCACCATCGGGTTGTCGGCGCGGGTGGCGCGCGGCCAGTGCGGCGCCAGCGAGCCCGCCCACCACCTGCACTCCATCGCCGCGTGGGCGCTGGCCGACGGCCGCGACGCAGGTACCGCACGCTCACTGCCGTCGCGACGCGCACACTCAAAATAAAATCACTTCATGACTACAGTTATAAATGCGCAGTGAGGAATGTTTTTAGCTTGAAATGTGAAAAAGTGTTTATGCAAGCATACACCGACATATCTCTTCGTGTAGTGTTGTAGTTTGTGTGTGTGTGCCGTATACACCGTGTAGTTATGTTGCAGGCTTGGTGACGACGACTCGCGTGACGCATGCGTCGCCGGCCGGCGTGTACGCACACACGGCCGAGCGCAGCTGGGAGAGCGACGCTGACGTTGCAGTACACTGCGCCAACACTGAGGCGCCGCCCGACATCGCCTACCAGCTGGTGCACGCGCTGCCCGGCGCCAACCTCAAGGTGAACTCAGCACCTTCGCACCCCGCCACCGGGCGCTCTAACGTTTCTGATGCCGCCGGTGCTACTAGATTATATCTCGTCGCAGGTCGTGCTGGGAGGAGGCAGGCGAGAGTTCCTTCCCAACACTACGTTGGACGAGGAAGGCACGCTCGGCCGCAGGCTGGACGGCCGCAACCTCATCGAAGAGTGGCAGCGGGAGAAACTGGCGCGGAACGTGAGCTACCAGTACGTGTGGAACAGAGAGCAGCTGCTGCTCGCGTCGGCGGCGCCACCGGACTACCTGCTCGGGTTGTTCGAGGGGAGTCACATGCAGTACCACATGGAAGCCAACGCCACCACCGAGCCCACGCTCGCGGAACTCACCGAAGCCGCAATAAAGTCGCTCAGTCGCAACCCCAAAGGATTCTTTTTGTTCGTGGAGGGCGGGCGCATAGACCACGCGCACCACGAGAACCTGGCGCACTTGGCCCTAGACGAGACGATCGAGATGAGCGCGGCCGTGGCGCGCGCCGCTGAGCTGCTGGACGAGCGTGACTCGCTGATTGTTGTGACGTCAGACCATGCACACGTGATGTCCATCAGCGGGTACACGCACCGCGGCGGCGACATCCTCGGGCCCTCCGACGACGTGGGCGACGACGGCGTGCCCTACACCACGCTGGCGTACGGCAACGGGCCCGGCTACCGCCGCCCGCTCGCCGACGGCACCAGGCCTGACCCCACCGGTGGCGATTACCGTAAGTATTTACACGACTACATGCATGTTCTCTCTTTTATATAGTAGTTAAGTGGTGCGGATACCGAGTTATTTAGGGTTTAAAGTTTAAGATACTTTATTTCTCATAGGATTACATGAAATTTTACTGGTGGTAGGTCTCTCATATGTGAGAGGCCGCCTGGGTAGGTACCACCGCAATGCCTATTTCTCCCGCCAAACAGCAGTGTAAATGCGCTGTTGTGTTCCGGTTTGAAGGACATTGTAGCCAGAGTAACTACTGGACATATTGAGACTTAACATCTTATATCTCAGGATGGCGAGCGCAGTGGAATGCCAAGCATTGCCTTGTAATTCATGGTGTTGTTTGGTTTTGCTACTGTCCATGAGCGGTCGTATCGCTTACCATCAGATGAATGGCATGCTCGTCTCGCCATTCATAGCAATAAAAAAATAACACTTACTGAGAAACGTATACATATAATCCAACATTTATACATACTTGGATACATTACATACAAATTAAGTAAATGCACTGATCTTAACCTATTAACATTTTGTTAAATTATCATCACATTTATACGTTTATTACATTTGACAGCCTCCGTGGCGCAGTTGGTTAGACGCCGCCTGTGAAACGAGAGACCGCGGGTTCGATCCCCGCACCGAGACAAATGTTTGTGAGAACCACAAGTATTTGTTTCGGGTCTGGGTGTTTATGAGACCGAAATGTCTCTCGTAGTTCCTGATACCCACGACACAAGACTCAATCTTAGTGTGGGGTCAGGACTATGTATGTGACTGTTGGGTGTATTTATTTAATGTGTTGGGTCTGCAGACACCTTGAGGTACGCGTTCCCGGCGGCCGTCCCGCTGGAGTCGGAGACGCACGGCGGCGACGACGTGGCGGTGTTCGCGCGTGGGCCGCACCACGCCATGTTCTCGGGGCTGTACGAGCAGAGCCACTTGCCGCACCGCATGGCGTACGCCGCCTGCATCGGACCCGGCCTGCACGCGTGCAGCGCCGCGTACTCGCCGCGCGCGTTGCTGCTGCCCGCGCTGCCGCTGCTGGCGCTCGTGTTGCGGGCTCTGTACCCGCTCGCCTAAACACCCGAAGCAAGCCTACTTGTACAATAAACATCGATTATCCAAAGTGGAAATAAAATATTCTTTGTTAATAAAACTTGTATTCATAATAAACTGTGGTTCAGGTTTAGATAAAAATATTACACATATTTATTATTTGTTTGTTTTAATTTCAGTTATCTGCGTATATTTATTTCGATAAAAATTTAAACATAAAATATATAATTGTGCAGGTATTAGTGGTTAGGCATCGGTAGCGGAGTATGTAAGTGGGCAGTTGCTGGCTGCCGGCTGCACTGATTTTATTTCTCATGGCGTTGACACTCGGCAGGGCAAAACGAGGAGTGTGTCCACAAGGACAGAGAAACGATACTATACTTGGGGTTTGGGATGGGATGTGTAAGGTTTGTGAACGGACCACGTGTTATTAGTACAGTAGGCAGGCGCGAGGTGCAGGTGAGAGTAGCGTCGTGCGCGGCGCCGGCGGCCACCTCGCGCGCATCAGTATTCATTAAAAGCGCAATTAGTGGAGTGCACCCGCGCGGCGCGCTGCCGTGCCGCTCACTCACAAAGTGAAACATTACGAAAATGTCATTCGTCAAAATTTCCCCGAAGACTGTCGGCCGGGAGCGAGCGGGCTGCCTCCCCCTCCCCGCCACGCGGCGCGCCACGCGCCACGCGCCCGGGAGGGTCGGTCGCCGCTCCGGCAGTCCCGGCGAGGAGCGAGCGCAGTGAGGGCGCGCCGGCACGCTGCAGCGGCCGCGGCTCGCGGGAACTTGGCGCGGTAGTGGTGCGATGTGCGTGGCGAGTGCGTGGGCGCGGAGCTGCGGGCAGCGCGCGCGCTGACTGCGAATTGCTCTCGCTAGGGAGCGACGCGAGCGCGGACTCGCACTCTTCACTTCCAGTGCGTTTAGGTAAATGTTAACTGGCATCATAGAGCGTTAAGAAGTTTATTGGATGAAGGTATTTAATAACAAGTGACGGTAGAGTCGGAGGCCTCAGTGTGTGTGCTTCGGTTCTAATATAAAGACTGGATGTGGTATTTGCGTGCAGTGTGGACTCGGTGTCAGTGTGGCGAGTGAGAGTGGTGCGTGCAGTGCGCGGGTGTCGGTGAGGGCGCTCGTCTAACTGAAATAAACGCGGCGACGCTGGGCGCGGGGCGGGCGGCCGGTGACTTGCTTGTCCTCATCGCACTAGCTTCGTCTCATGAGCTGCAGGACAAACAAGCCAATTCGGAGGCACTTCAATTACAAACTAAAAAAAACACAAATATAGCCAGTGCTTACTTGCATAACTTTATTACTAAATACTTGTTTGTAACATCTTGTGCCGTGTAAATAAGTGAATAAAATAACATGCGTGTGCATCTCCACTGAGTGTAATAGGCGGGAAGAGTCTCTACACGTATCTATTAACACAAGTTAGAATATTACTATATTAGTTATAGATTAGTGGAGGTTTTTCAAGTGTATTGAATGAATTTTGCTCGTCACTTTTTTGGTTGTAGGTAATGGCAATAAGTATGGACTGGTGTAGTTGGTACCAACACCGCGGGACTGCTACGCGCTCCCGGCGTCTGTGCTAGTCGGTCGCCGACTCTCCCACGTCTCGTGGGCACTGAAAAACTATTTTAAAGTCCATGAAAACTAACTACCTCGTATAAGTTGCGATCGGAAGGAATTGAAATATAGTAAAGTGGTAGAGCTTTGCTATGGCTAGGTAAAGGTATTGGCGGTAGTGGTAACTACCTACTGCTGCCTCATGGAAACCCCTCGTACAGTAACAGCTGCTTTGTTGCTCTCATTTTGAATGGGATCGCCGGGGAGGGTAGAGCTGGTGGTAGGACCTTCGTCTCCGTCTATATCGCAATCATGGTACATACACGGTTGCAGAAAACTTGTCGGAGTGACCCACACAAGGGTGTCGTGTTCCGCTCTCAGCCTGCTTGTATTCGGTTGCGAGCAGGCTGAAGTAATGTGGCACTGGGGACATTTTGTCGTCTCCCGCCGGTGGATATTTAAACTGCACTGTATTTACGGCGGGCGCTGCAGTCTCCTTGTCGTGCAAGTATAAAAATATTTGTCGGGGGTCTTTGCTAAGGAATTGTGCTTTTAAGATGTCAATTTCTATAATTTATAAAAAACCTGAAGAGTTGCTCATTCGTGTTAACAACACAGAAAAAACATCATTTTTAAAAGCATTTATTTAACTTGCAATGTATGTTTGTGTTGGTGGAATCTTGCTACGTTTATATATATTATATTCATTTGTGTTTAATTTACTTCTGTGCCTTTCTGAGCCGACATTGCAGCATCTACATGTAATATCAAATGGTGTAACATTTACTTAAATTTATACGTGATTGATATTTAGCGACCCGCCTTCAAAATATTACGTATTTAAGATTTGTTAGCTAGTCAAGTCAATAAGAACATTAATCATTGTGTACTAGCACGATGAAATATATATTATTTGTTACTTTGTAGTGGCACTTTGAAGTCAGTTTTTATTTTTTATTAAAAATTATTTTTTTTAACTGCACTCATCACACGAGTAGTATTGGCACGACTACGGTTTTTACTTTATACATACTATAATGGCTCCCGTTAAAAAATCGTAGCACCAATTCGGTATTTAAAAACTACACAAAGAACATGGCTTCATTTATTGTTTGGAGCCCAATTTTTTACATACCTTGCATACTACTATTAAGTTAATGATTCAATGCTCTCACAACCTTTGGTAGTCCCGTTTAGTTTAAATGATTGTAATATTGGGTTGCACATGTCAGGGTCAGCGGCGCAGGAGCTCCTGTGATTTGGACAGAGCAAGAGGGTGATGGATATATTACTTTTTGAAAAAGGTTTGGCTTATATTATTGTGATCACGTAACGACATGATATCATACTCAAACTATGTTACACAATATGTCGCGGTTTTCAATTAAAAATATCAAATTATTGGCAGCCTTCGGGTCCCAGTTGGTTTGACTCGGGTTGTGAACCCGCTGTGACACACGAGGCGGCGGGTTCGATCCCCGCACCTAGACTAATGTTTGTGTGGCTCACAAGTATTTTACAGGATCTGGGTGTTTTTGCGAGCGATAAGTTTCACGCAATATCTACCTGTCTAATACCTACAACACAATGCTTGTGTATTAGAATCGTTGTGAATTGTAATAAGCGGGTGTATTTTTATTATAATTGTTCGATTAAGATATGTATTTGATTGGTGTTCTAGACCTTTTATATGAATGAGCAACATCTGTGTGCGAGTGCAAGCACAACCATGTCGTGTGTTGCACGGGATGAAAATACTCAAATCCCAGGGCACACACCTGACTTTTCGGAGTCACGTGTGTATTGATAGTCAATCACCACGCATTATAACGGTGAAGGAAAACATCGTGAGGAAAACTGCATGCCACAGCGATTCCCAAAAATTTCTATGGCATCGAAAGTCCACCAACCCGCACTAGGCCAGCGTGGTGGACTAAATGGCCTAACTCCTCCCGATCATACCCTCGATTGTAGAGGAGGCTCGTGCCCTGCAGTGGGACGTATATCGGTATAAAGAAGACACAGACACATATACAGACACAGTTTCAAGAAGTTTACTTCTTAGAGTTATATAAAACCAAAATATATATACTTACACTCACCTACATATATACTCGTAGATACATAAAGCTGACGAGTTTGTTTGTTTGAACGTGTTAATCCCCGGAACTATTAATTCGAATTGAAATTAATTTTGATGTTGGATAGCCCAATTATCGAGAAAAGCTGTAGGCTATATAGTTGTTGGTAAACGGAGTTCAGTGTTGATAAGATAGATTATGCCGGCTGCGCGACATCTTTTATAAACACTAATATTCCTCCGCAAGCAGTTCAATTACCAATTAGGTGCGACAACAAACTTCGGGAAGAGGCACTAGAAGGGCCAATAAAGAATATGCATTAGTAGGCTCTCACTGTGATTTCTACTGTAGACTCTTCGAGTGTTGGTATTGTTAAACATTTCATATTATACAACACGTAATAGTTTAATAAAACTATCGGAATATATTTGTATCATAAAATTTAAATATTCGCAAACGGTGTAAGTTTTAAGAGACCTTGAATTAAGTGCTCAGACTGCTATCAATGCTCGCAGCGCCAGCGTTTCCATCGCGCGTGCCACATGATTTTCATATTATTCACATTTTACGCGCTTGCTTGCGGTAACTAAATACACTGTCCGACTCCGACGAGTTGCATTATCATAACATACTAGTACCCTGGCCCGTAAAATGTGTATTTTTTTATATTTTAAAATGTAAGTCACATACAACAAATAAAATAATCAGATCACTTAATTTAAATTGAGGTATTGTTTTATTACCAATAGAACATCACAGAGTTGTTAACCTTGTACCGATTGTGTCCGATCGCTACATCAGAGATTTGATTTCTACACTAAAATCCGAGGCACCGAGTCGTTAATCGTGTCATATCTTATCGAAACGTAGAGGTGTTCCACACACGGTAGTTAAGACGACTGGTGCAATGTCCTTGTTACCGTTCAATAGATGTGCTGTGCCGACACACATACGTTTGTATTATTAGATTTAATTAAACGCAGCGTCATGCTGTATATCACGGCTCCACAGCATGCTTGGTCATATTGTCGACAAGAAAGCAAGTGCTACGTTTTAACATATTATTGTGCATAATATCGCCTATATTCTACACTTATGAAACAAATAACATTTATTTTGATCAATGCTTAAAGTGACACAAAATTTCTAAATACATTACCAATTGTTTTATTATAGAAATAAAAAAAAACACTAAGAAAATTCATATAGACTCATAAACACTGTTATTTCCCGTCGGAAATATCTGTGGACCTGAATAATTGATGTCATTGGAACATAAGTTCAGCAAATTCAAAATATAGGTTAAACAAATTGAATTAAAATGAAAAAAGAATAAAAAATAGAATTGGCATCCATCTCAAAACATTTTTAATTTAAAATAACTTAGTAGATAGGGAAACACAAATAAATGAAATGTGAACCGCATTCTAGCTAGGTTCACAGATATTTCCGACGGGGTATACATGATATGAGACTAGCAGTAACGTGGTTAATAATATTATAATACTACTCGACAGCCTCCGTGGCGCTGTTGGTTATCCGCCTGCGAATCGAGAGACTGCGGGTTCGATCACCGCACCGAGACAAATGTTTGTGAGAACCACAAGTATTTGTTTCGGGTCTGGGTGTTTGTGAGACCGATAAGTCTCTCGTAGTTCCTGATACCCACGACTCAAGATTCAATATTAGTGTGGGGTCAGGACTATGTATGTGACTGTTGGGTGTATTATATTAGTAAACAAATAACTACACTTCGTTCCTATTTCCATAGTAAACAAAATGACTCACCACTTCATAAAGCCATAGTATTCAATGATAATAAGTTCACACCCCTTAATTTACGTGATATGACCCTCCAACCAAATGAAACCCAAACTGAAAATTCGGTAAATATAAGAGAGTGGACCCTGAAGTCATTGCACGGGAGACATCGCCTTGATTTGAGCCAACCCAACGTCGACAAGGATGCGTCGAACGAATGGCTCGTTCGGGGTGAGCTCTTCCCTGAGACAGAAGGGTTAATGATCGCTATTCAAGATCAGACAATAGAAACACGGAATTACCAGAAATACATAATTAAAAACCGAAATCTGATATCGGATACATGTAGAAGATGCAATAGTTCCTCTGAAACCATTCAATATATTACAGGCGCATGTAAATCCATAGTCCAAACAGATTACAAATATAGACATGATCAGGTGGCCAAAATCATACACCAGAAACTAGCCCTTAAATATCATCTTATATCACCCTACTACAAGTACTCACCTGAATTTATACTAGAAAACTCTAGCCACAAACTTTATTTTGACCGCGCCATACTTACCGACCGAACTATACCTACACTTCAATAGACCAGATATTATACTTGTAAATAAAACACAAAAATCAGCACACATTATAGATATTGCGGTACCAAATACACACAATTTACAGTCCACCATAGCTGAAAAAATGTCCAAATACATAGAACTCAAGAAAGAAGTCACTCGAATGTGGCGTCTTCAGAAAGTAACTATAGTACCAATAGTTTTATTAACAACCGGTGTCATTCCCATGCAGCTCCATAATTCTTTATTGACTCTTAATTTACCGAAGTTTACGTATCTTGCCCTCCAAAAAGCCGTGATACTTAATACCTGCCGCATGGTTAGAAAATTTCTACAGACAGACCAGGAAACCCTCCCAACCCCAATGTAGGTGCAGACTTGACTTAGGTCCGTCTGCATTTAACTAACCGGCTCCCCAGCCGAGATTAAAATAGTATAAAGAATAATAATAATATGTTATGCGGGAATAATCAAAACAATATACATACTTAACTCTAATCCAATGATGCTTTAACAGAATACATATTCATTTGTTATTATGTGTGCAAAAATAGTATTTGTCAAGGATGGCTGTCTAGCTTGTAACATATAGTGCATTAAGTAGAAAGCCATAGTTTTTATACACTAAAGAAAACAGATTTTAATTTGGCTTAACCTACGAAAGTCGAAAATAAAGAAAGTCAACCGTAGCCGTTTATCAACTCTGTTCTTGGCTCACTGGCCACTGCAAGCCAATAGTATTGAGGCGTGATTGTTTGAGCATTCAGATGAATCACAATGGCTGGTGGAATCAGGTGAGGATGCAGAATAGGTACTATAAACTGCGTTGGACTTGAACAAGTGACAACACTTCAGGTACAATATCTAAATGGTTACAAAGTTTACCTTCGAAGTAAAAGAGAACGCCTACAAAAACCGAAGTTCAAGAAGCATCAATTATTTATATCAACTTCCGAGTCCCGCGGTGCTCCCGTGCAGCTGTGTAACATTTTAACAGCTTGTTGTCGAGTCGAGTTTCATTCAGCTCATATCTGCTCTAGTTGGACAAACTTACATTATGAACTTGAGAGTCGGATTGTAATACTCACTCGGTTAGGTTTCGTGGGGAGGCTATTGGGCACCTTAAAATATTTTTGGGTGGGGAAAGTTGTGGAGGGGGAATTCGGGAATTCTGTTGGGGCAGGATTGTAGCCCTCACCGAGCCGGTTCCAATGAACCCAAGGTCGGTGGGTCTACGATGGATAATGCCGGAGATATGAGTAGGGGGGGTGAGGTAAAATTTTTAGGGTGGGGGTAAGCGGGGGGGGGGGTTTCGTGGGGAGGCTATTGGGCACTGTTTTGGATTTAGGGTGGGGGAAGGCCAGAGGGGGGGTAAGGATCAAATTACAAAAAAGTGGGTGGGACTTAAAATTTTGGGTGGGGCTTGGAAACGGTTGGGGGTGTGGCTTACTGAAGTGGGTACTAATTTACTAAATAAAAAAAGATGGCGCGTAACGGAAGAATGTGACGCGTAACGAAAAAATTTTTCCAACTCTGATAAAGAAGTTTCACTTCAATAAAAATATCAATAATGATAAGTCATTAGCGAAAGTAGAGAATATAAATCAGTTATTGCCATTCAATACATATCATTAGAGTTACACTATCGTGTCGAGGATAGTTCCAATTATTTTACTATCGAGAATAAGGCGAGTTCTTGGCTGATGATATAGCGTGCTCATAAACAGGAGTGATACCAAACAGAGTTCTGTTAGCAGTGATTACTAGGCACTGCACTCCAGCGCGTTCGCCACCACGCGACATTACCAGCCACGTCTCATAATGCGCAGTATTTACATGATGTCCTTTCAAGCGAAACACACTAGAAAAATAATAAGATTAAACGGACTAACTTTACATTAATGGACCTGCCACTTACAAGTAGTCTTTGCGGGAAGATTACTCTTCTGGTATAATTTAGTGATGATGTAGAGTTTTGTTTCTTTTGGACAACAAAAATCAATATTCGCGTGCCCTCTCTCATAAACTACATACATAAACTCTCAAGAAATCTTTGAAATGAATCAGCTTATTATCTTGTATATGTAGAAATAATTATTAATCTGCTGGTGTTTGTTGCTTATCTTTCGGCGAGCTGCCTTTATAGGTAGGTATACCTTCTTGAGAACGACCCACAGCCGTGGCGATGGTCGCGGGTTCAAACTTTCCAAGTTGTGTGTGTAACAATACACCAATAAATATTTCATCGGCGGGTAGTCTCGGTAAACTGCACTTATTATCAAGTTTAGTGTAGTCATGTGTAGTGCGAATGTAAATACATGTACGTTAATCTAATCAACGAGCTCTTAATCTCACGTGCCACTCATACAAACATTTAATTTTATCTTGTTATACAATATTATGAATAGCTACCTAATTGAATTAATCTTTTTGAGGAATACTTTGTACAAATCCACGTAAAGCGAATGGAATCACACCAACACAACTTGACACTGGTATTGATACTAAACCATGACGCTTCCAAATCAGTGCCACAGGACAATGAGATATTGATATTTTATTGTAAGCAAACATTTAATGATCTAATAAGAAACAGTACAGGCTGCGATTTCCTGAGTTTGATTCTCGGGAAAAGAGATTGTTCATTGGTCAGTCCACTTTGTGTGTTTTTATAATAGAATTAAAAAAATATTCTGCCTAGTAATAAAATTTCGCTTAGCATGGCAATAGTGTGCCTCTTGGGGTAGAAATAAGTTCAGCAAACTACAGCTGATTAGCCATGTGTGAACACGCGGCTTCCGAAACTCAGAGAGTGCCTTGCATTTTTGGAGATTTAAAATATATTTTTTACATGTTAGCAAGTGCTTGGAGTCTCTATTTAAATCTATATGATATTTTAAAAGTTGTCGTTACTTGCTATTTAGTAGTGCCCAAATCCCGATCTCTGAACACAGGTTAGGTCGTGGGCTTGTCATTCGGGTAGCTCTATGTAAATTGTAACCCCGAGATGGACTATAAAGTGCGTGCGCGTTTCCCGTCGTGGACACTAATAATAACCCGAACAAAGGTCCGTACACTGTTTGTGTTGCGATAGCCGTCGATTTTTTTCTTCGAACATAGCGATAAGCTTCAGCACTTGGGATCATTTATAAGTTTTATTGAAAATATTCAGCATTTATGAGTTTTGTGTGTCGCCTACACACACACAACTCAGAAATTCTGGTTAGAGGCACTGAATATGAAATATTTTCGTTTTGTCGCAGATGTTGACAGGCTCGGCGCAGTGATGTAGCGCAGTGACTGCGAGCACACGCGGCGTCATGGCCGACGACAACACCATCATCGAAGGCACCGTCAAGTTCCGCGACGGCAAGAAGGTACGCACCCTCTCACTATTGATATTGATAGCATTTCGGAGATCTTAACCGTAATCTATATGAATGTCGTACTCTTCTGCGACATAGTCGGTCCTCATACATTCATGAATTTGCTGGGAAGATGTATTAGCGTCACATACTATTACATGTAGCTACAGCAGAGCATGTTCTTCGGGATAGTGTTGTATTGAGCGCGCATGTTTGTCCGCAGTGGAAGTCGCGCTGGTGCGTCATGCGGAAATTATCGCCGGTGGCAGGTGAGCACACACAAACACAGACACACACATGTACACGCACACACCAACACTAACAGAAGGCAGATCACTGCTATCTATCCCGGTAGATCTCATGATTTGAGCGCATTGCTTATTCGAGTTTAGTTGATGGCACATTCATGGGTTTTAGCGTGACAAACGTGCGCCGCGCGCGAATTTAGAGCGCGTCGTATATCATAACAAGAGCGCCACCTAGCTACACCCCTCCCCCCTCCCGCAGTAGCCGCGCCCCCGCATGCTCTGCCGCTGCAGATAAATTTGCGTTATCTGCGAGTCGGCGTGACGTATGTACGTGCGGGGCAACGTGACGTCGTGGCGCCACACCACGTCACTTCATCCCTACTGCATTTAAATCCGTAATTAAGTGCACCGCGACAGCACACCACGTTGCGTTGTAGGCACACACATACACACACCACCTCTGAAGTAATACCTAGGCGCAGTAGGTCGGGGCGCTACGAACTTTTAAAGCCGATGACGGAAACTCGATCTTCTCCTGATGATTACGTGCCCCCAAACGAAGCTCGCAGCTGGCGCGCTCATTACACGGGAGACGATCATTACCCGAGATAGCGTGTCCTTGCACATATTGGTATATTAGTGGATGTCACCGTCGAATCATGTAAGGCTTATGCCAATACTCGTAACACTGTGTCATTTGTTATGGGAGTGAAGGCACGGTGTATCTAAAAACACATGGGCGCGAGTTGCTGCCTGTTATTCTTACTAGTTGTTTAATGTCCGACGCGCATGTTGTCTGATCGTGGCAGATAACGACCGTGATATAAATCATCGACTAGACTAGATAAGCTTACACTCATTGATACAAGATAAAAAGGTACAGGTAGATATTATTATCGCAATCATATTCCGGATGACTGACTCCGACTGCCTCGGTGCCGTTGTAGTACTACGGTACGATTACAAAGCTGAGGTCTCGTGTTCGAATCCTGGGTCGGGCAGTGATATTGGATTTTTCTGTTCATTATCAGCCCGGAGTCAGGTATTTGTGCGTCGATATGGCGATCATGGCTCGAATCCTATCATATCGTGGGACGGAACATACACGACCAAATTTTGGTGACTTTTGTTCATCTCTAACGATTCTATGCTGTTCTCAAACAATTTTATGCTATAATAATTAGTGTCGACATTGACGTCGAACCAGAGCTTTTTACATCGAATCTGAAGCAAGGCATCGAGGTGCCCTGATTTAAACTTAAGTAGTCGAGACACACCCGTGATAGCCCTACGATTGCGGTCCATTCCTCCTGATGGACCATCACTCCCTGTGCAGACGTGGGGCCGTGCCGTCGATCTTAGATTGTTTGAATGGCTCTGAATTCCGGCTGATACGCACTTTACCATTTGTCAATTTCGGTGAGTAGCATTGCCGGATGCCCCCTTTCCTATTCCCAGCCCTTTTCTCCTCCCAATTGATAGGCCAGCATCACATCCATAGTCCAGCGTTGTGGATGTTCGTGGGCGGCAGTGATCACTAACGATCAGGTCACCTGTTTGCTCGTTTGCCACTATGCAATAAAAAAAACTAAATCGTACAATGCGGAGAATACATATAATGTTTTTACGTATTGTCGATCTTGTACATATCGTCTACCCTTGAAACGCAGGTCAGAGTATATTCATCCAACTACAACTGGGAAATAAATTTGCCGAGAATCATCAGACAATACAGGTGTCATCTCTTGATTGTAAAGTATATCAAAGTATTGTCGCAAGCGGTGGCGGTGGCTCCAGTAGCGGTGTCAGAGTGCGTTTGCGGCCGGCGTCAGAGTCTCTATGGCCGGTGTTGGTGCGAGCGCCGGCGGCGGCGTGTTGTTCAGTAATTACCGGCGGAGTGCAGCGCCGCTAATTGAAACGCAAATTACACGGAGCGCGTCCGCCCACACCGCCGCCGAGCCGCTACTCTCTAATGATCGCGTTTTAATCCCGCTGCACAATTATTTTAAATGTATTAATTGAACGGTCGGCACAAAATGCCACACCTATTTTACTAATTTGCATTGCAAACGTGTACGGTGGACGGCGGTGCGTTGGTGTCGCGGTCACGAAACAGTTGCGCGCTGTACACGCGGCGGTGACTACTGTGGAGTGTGGACCTCCCACGACATGCAGATAAACGCTCATTAAGCAGCCGGCAGTGTGTCGACACGCAATAGGCTAACATCTCGGCAGTAAATGCGCCGACAGATGCGTCGTGTGCGGGCGCCGTTATGGGGCACCACTGTGAGTCAGTGGTAGCGGTGCGCGTGCAGTGTGGCCAGCAGTTGGCGACACACATGCTGCGATGACGTCACTACACGCGTGCCGCCCCGCATCGACCTCGGAACAAACACTGATTTTATGCCGCGGTTGTTAAGCTCGCGGTATTAAAACAGCTTAATGGCAATGTTGTCACTTTCATGAATATAGTTAAAGCTTTTTATGATTGGGGTCCCGTGACTAAACATTGAAGAAATTGGTTTGTACGTTTGTAACATACATCTATATAACTTATGAAAAAGTGCAGAGGTACCACCATTGTTACAGTAATCTTGGGTCTTTCCGTATGTTGAATAATTTGAATATAATGTCAATCCTTTGCACCTACGTAGAGTGTTAGTACCTAGCTGTAATGAACACACCAGTATGCACACGTAGTGCTGGGGTCGAGGGTCGGGCACAGTAGGCGGCGACTCGTGAGTCTACGTAGACGATAAAAATACATTATTAGGTAGGTCTCGCTTTCCAACAATCACACGCACACACACCGGTCTAGTGAGATATAGACGTGACTATGAGTGAGTGTGTGTGTGCGCAGACTGCGTGCATCTGCAGCTGTACCGCGACTCGAAGGCGCGCTGGGGCGGCGCGGCCAGCAAGGCGTCGCTGTCGCTGCAGCACTACCTGGGCTGCGAGGCGGGCTTCACTCTGGACAAGCATTCCAATACGCTGGCGCTGGTGTGCCGCGACCTGGTGGCCATCGTGGCGTTCGAGACGCGCGAGCGCCTCATCCAATGGCAGGTGAAGGTGTCGGCGCAGCTGGGCGAGCCGCGCCACTACCTGGTGCTGGTGGGCGGCGGCGGCAACAAGCGCGTGCCGCCCGGGCCCGCGCGCCTGCACCTGCACGAGCGCCGCTTCGCGCTCACGGCCGGCGTGCCGCCGCGGCTGCTCGGCATCTGGGAGCTGGCGCACCTCAGGCAAGCTCTATCCCACCCCGCACTCACGCTTACTTGATGTTCTGTGGTACTAACGCGAGATGTCGGCAGGCGGTACGGCGTGGTGGAGGGGCGTTTCTGCTTCGAGGGCGGCTCACACTGTGGCAAGGGTGAGGGCCTGCACGTGCTCGTCACGGACCAGGCCAAGGAGATCGCGCACGACTTCGAGCTCGCCTCGCAGGGACGGCTCTCGCCGCGCAGGCGACCCATCAACATTAAGAAGAATGACGGTATTTCTGTTATTAATGTTTATATCAGTGAAACAATTATTGTATTGTAAATTATTGTATGTTGTCTAGAAAAAATAACATATAAGATTCTACATATTTTGTAATAAACAGCAAAAATCTTTGAATGCGGAATCAATTATGTAATTATGTCAGTATGTTAACTTCATATATTCATATTGTGATATCATATCTCGCAGTTCCCGAGAGTCCAAAATCTCAAAAAGCGTACCGTCCCGACACGCGGCTGTCCGAGTTAAACACAGTGGACTACTCGCTGCCTCCTATGGACCTGCGACTTTACGAGGACCCGTGCATCGGTGAGGAGGCGGGCGCCATCTCTCCCTACTGGCCCTCGACGGAGAAATCACATTTCCAAGACTTGGGGCTGGGAGACACTGCGTCCGTCAACGAAACCATAGACGGCACAGAAGCAACGCCGTGGAGCGCAACCGGCAACGTCACTTTAGAGCGTTGCATGAGTTGCATTTCGAAACTGGGCGCGCTGTCGAGGTCATCGACGGCGGCGCTGACCCCGGGCGCCAAGCACTTCAGCCCCGCGTGGACTATGGAAGCGGTGCAGGAGGCGACGCAGCCAGACGCCGGGGACGCTCCGCCGAGCGAGCGCCTCGAATTGTGTCGCTGCCCGGAGCGCGCACCCGGCCGGCCGCCCAAGCCCACCAGGCTAGAGCTGCACCTCAACAAGAAGCCGCCGATGCCGCTTCCCACGCAGACTTGCAGCTGCGCACATGTGCGCACACTAGAAGAGAAGTCCACTAGAGTGGGTCCCTATGAAAATTACGATGTACCCAAACTACCTTCAGCCGAGGTATGTGCTCAAATATATTGGTATGCTTTTGTTTGCGTTGAATAATAAATAATCGTCTTTGAATTGTTGGCAGGTCGAAGGGGAGTACTACGACACGCCAAAGCGACTTAAAGAATGTTTAAATAATGAACTCTTTAAAATCACAAAAAGTTCAACGTCTAATGCTGTGATACTCAAGAAACCTTGCGGTTGTCTGCTCAAGTTCGGCAAGCGGCGTCGGGAGCCCACCGTGGTGGACACGGATGAGGCCGTGCAGCCGACCAGCTGCCCGTGCCAGCGCGTCACCGACTGGGCCAACAACTGGATCCGACTGCCTTACTGCAGGAAGAATACTGTGTCCAGTGATAACCTTGTGCCAAATAAAGAAAACGTGTTGCCAAAAACTAGTGATAGGAGTGCGTTGTACGCTACCATTGACCTTTCTCGAAAGACGCGACGGAAAGATCGGAACGCTGGCTGTGGAGAGCAGCCCCCGTGCGAGGTGGACGCCATGCAGGGCGGCGACGCCCGCACCGTCGTGATAGACGACGGACCGCTGGCTAACTACGAGAATTTAAACTTTGCTTTGTCTCTCGAACATTACGAAAATGCCAAAGATTTATTGAGAAAAGCCGGCGTCACGGAATTCGAACTCAACGCGATCAGCGCTAACCTTAGACCTGTGTCATTTGCAAACTTAAGCGGAAAGCGAATGTGCACCAAATGTGGTCATCCGCAGGCGAGATGCGAAAACACATTGAACTTAGAAGCTCTAAATATAGAAACAGGAGACGATTACCTAATGATGGCGCCAAAATCTATGGAGGGTAACGGGTTCGATTCTAATAAAACACCACCGTCAGGCTATACTCCCATGTCGCCTATCAGCGGTTTCGCGTTCCAGTCTCTGAAGCACCCGGTAAAGAGCCCCATCAACAGGCTGCTGGAGGAGAAGTCGGCGAGCAACCCCACGCTCTGCGGGCCCGAGGATAGCCGCCGAGTTGATGGGCCAGACGCTCCCGACACCGTCACCATGAGGAACGTGAGCGATCGGGCAGAAAGGATAGAATATAGAAAACGTTCCAGTTCGGCGGACTCGTCACGATTCTTAGAGGACGTAAAAGAGTTTGAAGGAAGCGTAGGTAGCCGCGGCTCTACTTCCTCCATAGAGACTCTACGCAATATTGCTCTAGACGGAGAGAGCTCGTCGATCCCCTGCGATTGCGCCACCGACAACAAGCACTCTGACGCGGATAGTTCGGAGGCGTCGAAAGGAGGACACGGCAGGGGCACGACGCCCGCCAAGCGCTGCTCGTCCGTGCCGGGCAAGGCGGGCGGCAATAGAGACTCGTCCAGCTCCAACGATTCGGGCGTGTCGAGCTGCTCGCTGCGGCCGGGCGGCGAGTTGGCGGAGTTCGAGCTGCCGCTGACGACGGCGGCGGCGCGGCGCCACTACCGCAGCGCGCGGCGCGCCACGGCCTGCGTGCACACCACGCTGCCGCGCCGCTCGAAGTCCACGGACCCGCTGCGCGATCTCGCCGCCGCGCACTCGCGCGTGCCCGCAAAGTCCTCCTCTGCCGAGGCCGAGGTGCCCGTGCTCTCCATCAAGCCGCTGAGAGGTGAGGCAATTCTTGAAGCACGTAGTTGCCATATAGTTAGTTGCATTTGTTGACGTGGGCGTGTGCTGAGTGTATTTGGTTGCGCAGGGGTGATGGACACGCACAGCACGTCGAGCGGCACGTCTGACATGTCCGACTACATCGAGACGCTCTCCATCTGCTCGTCGCACTCCTCCACAGACACTCCCATCACTATGAGGTGAGTGTGGCAAGCGTCGCAGCCATCGTTGCTGTCATTGTCGTGGTTAGAAAGCAGACCGACATTAGGGGAATGTTTTGCTTTTTCAGCGACGTTTCAGAATGATTTGGATAAAAAATTTACGTGCGATAACAGATCAATAAATGTAATAAAAGTAGGTTCAGTCGCTATCGGCGTATATTGACATAATTAAAATATAAAGCATAAAACCACACTGTATACTACTCCTATTCCGACTCTACAGTAAGATACGTGTGTTGTGAACAACGCCACAATAGATGACCGCCCGCGCGGGATGTACAGCTAGTAACATCGCCATAGGTTTTCCGCATCTGACCTTCTACCGAAAGGGCAGCGCAGTTAAAATTTATTCAGTAAAAATGTCAGCACATAAAATCTACCTCGTCAGATGATTATATTATGGTGATAAGTGGTGAGTAGTGACGCGGTGTGTGTGTATGCAGGGTGGTGCGGCAGACGACGAGCACACTGCGCCCGCGCTCCGGGAAGGAGTACCAGAACCTGGACCCGCGCCTCACCTCCGTCTACCGCTGCGCCGCGCCGCACCTCTACTCCAAAATGCCCTAGTGACGTCAGCAGCCTGGTGTCCTTGTTCCGATTGCAGCGTAGCGCGTGCTATCCCCGCGCCGGTGTTAGTGCGTGGTGGCGTGCGGGTGCGTGGGAGGGGCGCGGCGGCGGGGGCGTGCGGTACTACGCCGCCACGTGTTATTGAATGTGAGCGTGACAGTTCGAGTCACGAAGGTTTTATTGTGATCCGTCCATGATATAGTTATGAAGTCCACTCCGATTGTTTGGATGTCGCGTGCTGCAATTATCCCCCGTAACCCTATCCCCTCCATCTCTCCTGTTCGTCCTGAGTCCCCACGCCGCCGCGCCCCCCGGTCGTCCCGCTGCCCAGTCGTGTCTTGATTGGCCTCTCAGACGAGTGCTGCGGGCGCGCTAACTAAAAAAAAAACGAATTATAAGACAGGTGGAAGTGTTCTGAACGGGTTGTGCGAGGTGCGCGGGAGGAGCGCCGCGCGCCGGCGGTGCTGCCGCGAGCGCGTGTTGTGTACAGACTGGAGCCGTGTAAACTATACTCTAACGTCTACTTCACATGTGTATGATAATTTAATGTAATAATGTGTACAACGAGTCTCACGTTTCTATTTGTTACGGCGATGTAATATTTTGATATTGGGAGTTTATCTGATCTATTGATACTTGTATAATGATGCGTAGTGAGTACTAACTGTAGCAATAAGCGGCGCGACCGAGGTGATCTCTTGTATTATACAACTGTACGTTACTACCGGTATTTATATATCATGTATATTGTATAGTTAGCGAGTAGAGTGCGTGTGCGCGAGAGGCGCGGCGCGCGGCGGGCGAGCAGGCGCCGCGCCGCGCCGCGCACAAGACTGGAACGTAAGCAGGTTGTTTAGGCGTAACGCTAGAATGAATTTATATAAACAAATTAATGTTAATACACTTGACATTTCTCAATAAAACCTCAACAAGTAAACTCCTTGTTTCATTCGCCCCGCTGATCACTAACAACACGTATCGCGGCGTGCCGATACGCGCTGCGACGCCTCGCCGCTGAGGTTTTGGTACTCCTCATATTGTGCGTTTACGAAACAGTAAGTCTAAACATAATATTATGAATATTGTGTCTTTTTTTATCCAGATAATGTAAAGTATTGACGATTCTGTTCACGGTTTTATTATTATAATCATCATCTTCCTCAACCACTGCTCCGTGGAGACTCTGTCCAAGGGCTACCTCAGCTACCTTCTCTGTTGCACGCGCTGTATTTACTGGTTTGTGCGTCCACCTTGTGGGTGCCCTACAATCGTGAACACGTTTATTATACCTACTAGTATTTAATATCGGTTTTGAGATTAGCGTTCGTGAAGGTCGCGGAATTATTAATATTAGCGTCGGCAAAATTCTTTAAGCAGCATAAAATGGCTTATCACTATTACTAATTTTTTTTTATTGTAGAAGTGGTGCATGGCCCTGCCACGCATCGTATGCAATGTTTGCCGCTGCCTTTTTAAATGCACAACAGTACTCTGTACTTGCATTGGGTTGTTTGATATTGTTTGTTGTGTTTTTAAAACACTGGAAAGTCATTCTAATTTTGCTCAAACGTTGGCAATGTAGGATTCAGAAACAACAACTTCTTACGCGAGCCCCACGCCGGTCGCACGTCACAATAACACATGACAACATCTAGCACCGTCAGCCGTTGAGCTGAATGTTGGCAAATAGCTGATAAGATTTAATGATTGATAGTGGAATAATTAGCGAGGGTAGGCGGCTTATCTAGGTGAGTGAGAGCAGCCCCGCCCCTCGGCTGTGACTTGGCGGCGCGGGCGGAGTCCAAGGCCGCGGCCTCGCTGTTATCTCACGTGGTTTGGCAGGACGTGGCGCAGCACTGCATGGGCGTGTGATGTCATGCAGAGCTGAATGACAATCACGACGTGCACTCTGCACCTTATGTCACGGTCACCCGGCGGTTCTGTATTACGCTTCTGACTAATATTGACCATACAATCTACACCAACTTTATAGTAGAGATATGTTGGTAGGCTCACATTTTTTAAAATATTAAGTGCTGATGTTATTCATCTTAAAGTGCCAAACGTACTCTCCGAAGAGTAAGAATTTCTTGAACAGAGTAATATTGAAGTATAGTAGAACAGTGAACGTGCTGATAGCGTTGTATCCGCGTGGCAGTGTGCGCGTGAGCCGCCGGCGTCAGCGCGGTTACTACCGTGCAGAAGCTGCGCACGTGTGTGTAGTTTGGGCGCGCGCACGTGTGTGTGTGTGTGTGTGTGTGTGTGTGTGTTTGTGTGTGCGTCGTCCGCGTCGCTCAGCTTGTCGTCGAGGTACTGGCCGAAATATTGTCTCTCCGTGGTATCTAAACGATACTATAAATAATATTTAGGTACTAGTTTGCGTGCCACTATCAGATTATGTGTATTCAATAATGTCTCCTTTTCAAGTAACATTTTTATCGGTGCACGTTATGAATACTTATTAAACAATGAAATTCGGGTCATATGCCTCTCGCAACAGTAACACAGCAGTTAATTTTGTAACAGCTGGTGCTACGCCGTAGCCGTAGCAATAGTAATAAGTCCAACAAAAACTTTCACTTTCTTCTCACGAATATTAACAAGATTTGTGTCTATGGCGGTAAAAAATTTGGTATAAATTTTGACATTTAATTTTTCTTAAATTTTTTTACTGAAAATCGTTCACTTTGTTATAATATTATGTTAAATACACAGAGCCGCGGAGATGTTGAGATACTTGTTGCGTGGTGGCGGGCTGTATAATTTAACCTTGTTGCTGTATAGCTCTGTAATAACAATAAACACTAGTTGTATAGTAGTTTAAATATCGTGAAAGGAACCAGTTTGAACTAGGGGTGGCCCTGCGCGTCGTGTGTGTGACGTCACATTGTTTTGATGTTGTGATGTGGTATTAACGGAGTAATCACGGCGATCGATCACACGACGCTGATTATAATCTGCTGTCGATACAATGTGAATCACGAACAATTAGTCTTGTAGCTTTTTATAAAGAAAGAATGATAATGAGGGTAATCCCTATTAGGCTAATTATGTGTTTTTTATCCTCATCGTATTCGCAATGCCGTAGAACATCGAATGTCGAGTACTGTTTCCCGCCACTTGACAGAATTCTACTAACTTACTCAATTGTCTCTACAATATAGGCTGTAGTCTGCCGCTCGGTTTCCTCGAGAGTTCGGCTTCAGCATCAGCTTATTATCTGGAGTCGGTGCGTGTTTACACAGCGCGGTGTGACGCCGCGCAGTACTACACTACTACACTGCACGTGTATGAAATATAAATCTGTACCAATAGGTTTACAGAGACGCGATCCAGACTATACATTAGAGGGTGGCGAGGCATGTGCGGCGCGTGGCGGCGAGGTGGCGTGGACGTGGCCTGGAGGTGGCGGAGGCGGCAGCCCGCAATAAAAATAATAATAACACGTGAAAAAACATTTTCATAGCCGGCAGCATTAATTTGGAACTCAGGATAAAGTTATACCTACGAGCTTTTTACATACTTGCATGCGTGTGTGTGTATGTGCGTACATGCGTATGTGTGTCTGACGAGCGTGTGGCGGCCGCGGCATGGCTAATTTGTTAAGTGCGCGCACCGGAACTCATTAAATACACCAAATTTGAGCAGCTGTGAGTGTGCTCCCCGCTCTGCCCTTCTTTTGTCCTAAGCCATAGCCCGTTTCATATTTGGCGATGTGTCACTCCGTAATATTATAAAACGAAACTACGTTCTACGTGACATTTCGATTATAGTAGCATGCAATAAACGCGGTCATGTCGATTCACTCGCTAAACTACTTCCATGCAGTAATGTTACAGTACATTACCGCTTCAAGAGATTAACTCTTTATTTTCTACAAGAAATTAGTCATCATTGACATCGAAATTAATTGCCTCAGTGGTCTGCTGGCATCACTTGTACGCCGATAATAATGTGGTCCAAGTTCTTGCACACAATGTGGGAAGATCTGCGTGCTTACATGCAGGCACTCATCATCATTTTGACGAGCGTTCAGTGAATGTGTTAATTAGATGGTGCCGCGTCGATATTATTTATAGTCGGCGTCTTAGCGGACGCTCTGTTTTTTCGTGCTCATTGGAGCGGGCCGCGCGGCGCCGGCGCCGGATTACTGCGCTGTGTAACGCTGCGAGTCTCCTCAAGAGTGTTTACAATTAGTATAAATAGAAGCAGTGTAAATCATCACCCGAGACACTTCATCATAATATTGACTCTAAGACATTCAATGCATTGTGTCGTTCTGTTAATTAGCAATAAAATTATAAGTGATTATAAATAGTGTTTGCACTATCAGTGTAAGGATAATTAATTAATTATTTTATTACAGAGTGTAGAAATGCAATGAATGATAACAATCACTGAAATCAAATTCTACGAATCATTTTATTTTCGATTCAAATATTGCCTACTTTATACGCAATCTAGATTAAATGTATTATCTACATATAAGCTATGATTGCAGTGTTATGTAGCTCGCTTATGAATTTATCTTTGAATGGTGTAATTGAAATGTGGCAGTGATGAAACTACGCCATTTTACATCGTTATTATTATCACATTTTTGAGAGAGCTATACAGGTGACAAAAAAAAACTGACCGATCGATAAAGGTGTTAGCAGGGATAATTAATGTGTACTATTTAAAAGATCCTTTTTACATATTATGATAAAAATATATATAAATAAAAGCTAAAAAAATAGGGAAACTAACATTACACTTCTAACAATCGCGTTTGTAACAAGCAACGTGGGGCGCGACGTTTAAGAATTTTCAGATTGAGTGTTGTTATGAGCCACCCCACGAATATCGTCGCTCCACCTGGTTGGAGGGCGCCCTACACTAATAATGATAATGTTATCCTTTACTACATATGTTTTTCGATTATTTTTTTTATAAAATTGAGATATCCAAATGCAAGTCTTGGATCAGACAGGGTTTGTTTGCCAGACTGTAAAATATAGAAACGTTGATATACAGGGTATATCAAGACTGCGACTGAAAACGAAGCCAGGTGGTAGTATTAGTGACTTCAGACACAACGCAACTAAAAATTTCGCAAAAAAAATCATTAACTTTTTTTGGTAATTTTTACTTATCGTCGTATTTGGGTGATAAATACATAGTTTTCCTAAAATAATGATGTACACCTTTTTATTTTTAAAGACGCAATGGTACGATAGGGTTTAAATTACTATTTTCGCAATAACTATGTATTTACTACCCAAAAATAATGATTTTTAAAAAATTGCAAAAAAAAGTCGGTCGCTTATTTTGTGAAATTTTTATTTGCATTGTGTCTGTAACCACTAAAACTACCACCCGGCTTCGTTTTCGGTCGCAGTCTTGATATACCCGGTATATTGAGAAGTATATTTCGTTAATGTTTAGAAGCTCTGTATCCAGTGCATTGGCTCGTAGTGAGTGAGCGCGTTACATCTCACTGAGCATGTCGGTGCTGGACGTGTGGCGCGTGGCGAGTGCGTCGTGTGACGTCACGCCGCGTCACGTGCCCCTGCACATTATGCCGGCGCGCGCCACTCCCGGCCACTGGCGCGACCGGCGGCTAACGACTTCCGTTTCCGCCGCCAACGGACGCTACGGACGTAGCACAACGCTACGCCCGTAGCAATGGCTACGTTGGCGTAGTGACTGTCGCGCCAAATATAAGAGTTTTATTGGGCAGTGCAGTGCCCTCGGTGACACCACGTTTACATGAAATTGGATTTCATATCACACAAGCCATCAATATTTTTCAATAGAGCCGGCACACACACACCAACTTGCACCCACACAAGCTCGCGCAAGTACTCGGCGCTCTACAAATTGAAACGCTATTCAAACATTTTTATTTATTTCGTGCGCTTCACTAAAGTAAATCATGCTATAGGCAATATATAGCGAGTAGCGAGATGGAACAATTTATTTCATAATTCTCAGGAAGGATCGTACTTCATGTTTTTTATTTTAGTCCAAGAACATCCCGAGAATTATAATTTAATACATCTCAAATGCACCCGTATACGTGTATTTCCAAAATATGTATAATACATATTGTTAGTTAAAAAATATTGTAATACATATACCATATTTGACGTGTGGTCTAGTTCTGACAACCCATCAACAACAAACAACAGTATGCAACATATTATGAGACTAAATGTTTGTATTGACTGTGTTTGTTAAATTACTTTGTGCGTCCTCTTTAGTTCGTCCGTTCAACTTTTAGCGGCAATCATACCTGGCTTGTGTCTTCACACTAGTAAACAGCGTGCGCAGTATCAAGGTGAGACGCGCTTGTACTTTGTCATGTAAAAACTAAAGCGTCGTTGTTGCCGAAAACGGCCCGGGTTCCACACCGGAGAGTTATGAAAGTGCCGGGGTGGGGCGCGGGGGGCGCGGGGAGGGAGGGAGGAGGAGGCAGAGTTAAGCACAGAGGATGTATGAGGACATTGAATATTTATGCGGGAACGAGCGAGGCGCCAAGTTTCCTCCATGAATACGACAATTGAAATTACACCGGCAACAAAACAATACCGACTGATCTCGACACCAGACATGTCACGTGACGCGAGACACATCGCAAACAAATCACATCTGCGCCACTACAGCGTACAGAGCGTGGCAGACGCCGCGCCGCGTGGCGTGTGGCGCGACGCGGGTCACGCGTGTGCCGCTACACGAGTCTTCATTTGATACGCTGACAATGTGCACTGTTTGTATGGAAGCGATCGGTAGTGATGAGCACTACTGTATCGACAGCAGGTCGCCGCAGCTGCTGTTATTAATGTCTTCCTGAATCTATCCGAACTCGATAGTATTCCTGCAATACAATTAATGATTTCTGTGAACTCAACAACAATTATCATTTCGTGATAAAAAATAGATAATTTAACAAAATAAAAAATTCATTAATCATCTATTTCTAATATCATAGTTACGTTGATTCAATAATTTCATTAATATGTACAATGACGCCGGCAAATTTTTTTCAATGGCAAAGTGATAACCATCTTACGTGACACGTCGCGCGGGTGGATCCTCGGTACTATAGTGTCTGTCTGGACTGCACAGCACATACGATCAAGTATATTGTTGTCACTATCGCATCAGAACAAAAAAATCTAAATACTACAAAATATATATTTTGCAATCTAACAAAATTACCGACCAGGAAAGCGTTCGCGGATTATAAAATAAGTCTATTAAACTCCTGCACGATAAGGTTATTAAATACGAAATGTATCGCTCATCTGCATCTCACGCGAGTAATAATAGTTGTGATAAAGTGTTTGGGATTTATTTCGCAACGTTTTGTAATCTGTAGTCAAGCGATATAAAGTTTTAGCTAATTTTCATTATCCTAATTGAGTTTGTAAAATTATCGAGGATAATATTCAGACTGATTAAAATACGTATTATACTACGATACTGATAAATTTGATAGTAGCAACGATATTGACATGATTGCACTTGACATTATTCCGAGTGAAATTCGCATTAGGAATTTTAACACTTTGAGAACTAGAAATAAATGAAGGTAAACCGCTATTAACAAACATGTGTGTAATGTTGATAATAAATTATATTGTTATTACCTATGTAAATTGTTCTTTCAATTGTATAGAAAGTGATAGAGACATGGATTAAAATCACACAGAGAGTTATTCAACAGTTCGTTAATCAAAACAAACTATATTCAATGGTATTGCCACTGGATACGTGTATTACTGGATAGATTTTTAAAGACATTTTTATTTTACAATTGAGTCTAAAATATTGATTTTAGTATTTTCGTTTATAATCGAACGCAACAATTTCGTAGTGTTATGATTGGCGAGTAGTGATCGTATTGCAGTTTAATCTGAGGTGCCCCAAGCTGGTAATATACGTCTTGACAGTGGTTATAATAAAATTTTAAACCATATTTGCAAGCTATTCTAGCATCAGTAGTAAAGTTGTTTTCTAGACTAAGAGGATACAAGCGGGAGAGCAATCTAAATATTTATTTCTATTTCTAGTTGCCTGAGCAATAGTGAGAGAGATTAAGTAATCTAAGATATGAAAGGTGTATCAAAGTTGTCGCAATCTCAATGTTTTGAATAATGTTAATAATGACCCGATTAGTTTGTTTGGCGAGTCATGCGGCAAGGCGAAGTATGGGGCGTGATAGGAAGGCGCATTAATGATCGAGAATGTTTGCCTTCTACTGGCGGCTACAGTGAACAGTCGTCACTGGACGATAACGATATGATGCGAGATACGATATCAGATCCGCGGATTATCACATGTTGCATGTACGTAAATATAAGATTTATATAAAGTGATAAAGCCAGTTCCTTAATCATACTAATTAACATATTGATCCAATCGTATTATTCTTGCATATGAGATAGTAATCAAAATCGTTGAACATTATTTCGACACGATAAAGTAGCTGCGATAAGATAACGAACCGATCGACACGCTGATGAGTTTCTTGGTGTGTATGCTATTATTGGAGTTGCCATATTGTGTGATTACTTGCAGCTAACTTTTATGAAACGAAACAGAAGAATATGACAATTGTTTTAAGCCATTACTCTTGTATATCAATAAAATGACAATATTAGTTTATTTTACTCTGTTAAGGTTAATTTTTTGTTTCAGTTATTCTGCTCATTGACAGAAGCGCAAAGCGTGTTTGGTTCAATGATTATGTTACTGGCTCTAAAATCTTCCTACACGCCTGAAACAGAGTAATCTATCAAAGCAGCTTTTTTGATAAAGGTTATTTGTCGCGTTTGGATTATGTGATGGATTATTGTAACAGATAATAATAATTATTTACTTTAGATAATAGTAATAATTATTTACTGTAGTAGTACTTTAGTACGTCAGTGCTTGCCTAATTAGTCTAGTGGCACTGTGTTTTGGGCTGTCAGTCGTGACGTCCTGTGTTTGATTATCGGGTAGGGCACTCTTATTGGTCTGGATTTTTATTTGCTGGCTTAAGGCTCGCTACCTATTATATCTTAAGAGGCAAATAAGTTCGGCAAACTGTGGATGACATTGGTACTTCTTTTGCCTGTCCCCTCGAATATATAGAGGTGTAAAGATACATTTATTTTTGTTCATTAGTGAGAAGTGAAGTCAGTTTTATTTGCAATATTTTTTAATTCAGTAGTAATAAGCGATGTGATCCACCAGAGAACCATGGTAGCTGACTTAGCAGGTTAGTAGGTTGAAATGGCAATGGGCTGGCCACATATGTCGCAGAACAGGTAACCGCTGGAGTAAGCGTGTTCTGGAGCGAAGACCGCGGCTTGGCAAACGTAGTTTGGGACTTTATCGGACTAGATGGCGGGACGACTAGCATAAGAGGGCCGAAAGCGACTGGATGCGTTAAGCAGCAGACCGGGCTCTGCGGTGTAGGTACCTTCGGAGAGGCCTTTCCCAAGCAGTGGATTGCAACGGGCTGAAGATGATGTTGATGAATAATAAGCAAGTATTTTTGTGCACCATCGAAGTCCAGTTTGGGGCGGTTTATCAGTAGGTATCGCAGCATTAATCTTAATTACTTGTATAAGCAGTGTTATTGCCCGTAATCATGATTTACTTAAGATCTTCGGGATTGATTGCTCGAAATTTATTGTTGTTTAAGCTAAAATTTTTTATTTCTTTATTCGATTCATAAATTCATCTTTTATTTTTACCATAAATTCCTTTCTTGTTATGTCTTTATGGATTACTTCCATCGAATTTATATTGAAGTGTTTTATTAACGTCCACACACATCTACAGGTATGAAATGACTTGTTGTCGAACTCAGACTATATTAAATTTATTCCCTTCAATTCACACTAAAAAATGAACTGGTCCTTGATCACTGATATCTGCGTAATTATTAAAATTTTTGGATAATATGACGACTATAGTAAGTGGGACAATAAATAATCTGCGTCTATCTGATTTGACATTATCAACGGACTTAGACCATTATTATTATCCTTGATAATATATGTCCGCGGCTTTATGATTTACGTAACATTATTATTCTGGTATATTGATTGTGTCAATTATTATTAATTGTTCATCTTCACCGTTTTTTTCTTATAGTGGTTTCATTTAGTGTGGTTATATGAATGAAACTAGACATTCAGTACAAACGGAATAACATGCTTTGTTGTCTTCATTGAACATGAAAACTAAAGAGAACTTGTATGTGATTACACAGTGGTTGTCTAATTTGAGCGTCACATTTATGATATTTGAATTTGATGTTTATTACCAGGGCTAATTGTTCACAGCAATGACATGCAATAAATTAAGTAAGAGTATCGCTGGTACGCGGGAAGCGTCGCGAGCCCGCCGCCGGCACATCAAAGGATACATTCACTTATCCATCAAATATCGGTGACTCTACAACCACACCGAAATGATGGATTGTAATACCGCATTATCGTTATGCCAAAAATATATCAACATTGCATTAGAAGGGAACCAAATTAAATAACAACAGATAATATTTTTCTCGTCAAAATTGTTGTATCATTGAGTATTAAAATAAATCTCTATTTGAAACTTCTTATGTCTCAAAAATAAACGTACAGGGTTGTTATCCGTGGTTTGAAAAATGATATACTAAGCAAACATGTATTAAAATCTAGTAAATATACTGTAGTTATCCGGGACGACTGTAGAAAGAGACAGGCCCCACCAGCGTAGCGCCACTGTTTCAAAAAAAAAATGATTTGAAGCAACCGCTCCGTGCTTTGTCCGATGTGAGAGATTACCTAATATCTTTATATTTCTCTATTTCTTTTTTCCATTCTTTTTCTAATCCATTTAATAGCCGGAAAACGATCATAATGTTGTAGGTGTTGAAGAGCGGTGGTAATCAGTTACCATCACGCGATACGTTTGCTCGCTTTCCAGATCTATGCTATAAACATATTATTGATAATCCTCTGATATTGAGCCGCACTTGGCGGCTTATCTAATTTTAATTTGTGTCGCTGTATCCGGGTATAGGTTGGTATTTTTGTATTTATATTGCAAGTAGTAGAATGTTGTTGACTTAATTTAGGCACTCATTGAATAGCCTCGATGATATTCTTCTTTCATAGCAATTTGAATTATCCCCGATGTCTCTAGTTACACTACATTCGTAAGCATCAGTCTTCTTGTAGTGGAATCGGACCCGGACGCGGCTGTGAGAGTGAACATGTTTTTAGGTAAGATGTGTATCTTATCTAATTAATAATAATTAAATATGTGATAATGATTATGAATTCTTGTAAATATAAAATATCATGTTTTAATCGGATTTTAAAAATCAATCTGTTATTGTGATAAATGAGTATTTGTCAGAGCGCGTGAGTTAAGTCTTGCATGATATTCCGCTGATTTGAAACTTACGTAACCTTTATAAAAATATTCCCAATGGGATTAATCGCTGTGATATCCAAAACCATAGTATTGGACGCCCAACTTTCGATCTGAAACACCATCATAGATTTTATTCTTAACAGTCTAACTAAGGCACAAGCATAGAGAAAAGAGGTCACGTAGTAAGAGGCCATTTAAGTTGTCGGCTTAGCATCATAAAGGTGACCTGAAGGAAACGGAGAGGAAGTTGAACGTATAGCGGGCGGCGGCGACGTGCCCTGAACACGAGGACGCAGCACAAATGAATGGCTAAATATACATAAAAAAAATTAAATTGAGTAAATTACTTATTTACAAATAATTTATCATAAAGTCATTTTATTTAAGTACTTAAAAAACTACTCAGTAATTTTCTAGGACCAAAGCAACAGTTTATCTCTATTTAACTGTATTCAATCGATTTTATTGCTATTTTTACACAAACAATTATTAAAATTTTAAAATAGAAACACCTATTACTCATACGTTATGTATTTTGGTGAAAGTGGTGTTTTTAAAATAATTTATTACAAGTTGTCCTTCCTTTCTCCTTTTTTATCAGCGTGTCACGTCGTGTGTAAGACGTTGCCTCGAGGCTTCAGCGATAACATCTATATTTGCACGTTTTCCTTGTACCCGCTATAAAATGTACATATTTTATTCCCATTGTACAATAAACAGATATCATCTAATCTTATCTTATCAAACAATAGTTGAGGTGGTATCGTAAAGTCATCGATTTCGATTCAAATTTACATATTATTTCATTTGTTTATTACAGTAATAAAATATGGTTCTATACTACTTCGCTCATACTTGTGTTGACCGCGGCGCACATTGATCGTCAAACAGCACGGCCTTTACCTTAACATAGAAGTGTTATTGGAAGATAAAGCGATATGGGGAGGCGTGGTTGTTGTTGTTGTAGCTGCTGCAAGTGTGGATAATGTATCTCTTGGATTATAGCAATAAGGATCCGGAGATAAACTTGTCATGAATAATCATTTTAGGCTCTTTGCCAGCGATTATTTAACATAACACAATCGTCGTATGAATTTATGTGGTAAAACTAAGCATAGCGTGTAATGTTTCGTTAGCTGCAGGCTGTGTGCCTCATAATTGAACTTTTGATACAGTATTATTAATACTATTCTGTTTATAATGTTAATTATTGTAGGATATTAAAAATGTTTATTGCGTCGCCTCGGTGCTGTTTGTTTGATTGAATTACGTCGCCCTCGTGTGCCAGTGGCGCGGCTTGTAAGAGACTCGGCGTGGCGCGCCTCGTCGCTAATACAATCACAGGAACTCGAGCGAGATAACGACCCCACCACACTCGCCGCGCACATTACTTAGTACCAACCCACACACGTTCCCCTGCAGGCCACGGGCTGCCTTTACAATTAAGATGGGTTAGTCTATAGTCCACGGTGCGCGGTGCGGTGCGATCTTCGCGTAGCATAAAAAATCCTTTAGTCTCTATAGTAGAAAGGATTCGTAATTTTGTTTTTTTTTCACCTTCAAAGAACTATAACCTACTAGTTACTTCGCGACTATTTCTTCAACAGCTTGCTAGTTAGTAGGATTTTTGAAGTAGATTACTATAATGTTCACCGTCATCTATGACATGGTGCTACAGCGTGTTGACGGGGTCGCTTTTCATCACTGATGACTCCGACACTCTAGTTACCTCTTACTCTCATGAATAATAGATTGGCAATCATCAAGTAAGCTAATTGAAGCTCAATAATATCATTACTTATCTATTGCATTAATTTAAATTATAAAAATATGTAAATGATTGATGTTATATTTGAATTAATGATAATAAGATTGTTATTCATTCGTTTGTTATTCGTGTTGGCAGTTGAAATTAGAGTGTTGTTTCATATTACTCTCTGAATTCAATCCATTTGTAACTCCAGTAGGGTATGAATGTGGATGTTAGTTACTGTGTATTTGTTTGTGTGCGTGTGAGTATGTGTGTGTGTAGGCTACATAATAGATTTGATCCAGTGATCTGTGAGTAGACATACGCTCGTCTCGGAGATTCTTTTCTCTCCTTCCACGACATCTTCACTGCACACCGGTACAATATAGAGTTCATTACATACGGGATTTCTGGCAGTTATATAAATCACTTTGTTTTTTTCCGAATATAATAAGTATTCAAGCTAAACTAAATTATTTTCTGGGAGAGTTAACTAGATTCGCACCTGGCTGCTGCGGCCCGGGAATATGGCAAACATAAAAAATGACATAAATTGTGATGACATCGCTTTGTTTATGTGAATATTTACAAAGAGAATATATTCATATGGAAATGCGGTGAGTGGCGGCGCGCCGTGGTGCAGTGAGGCCGGCAGGCCGCGCTGGGCGGCAATTTCTTGACGCTGTCGGCGCGCGGCCTCGCCGCGAGCCGCGCGGGCCCTCCGTTTGAAGGGTATCCCTATCGGTCGTAATCATAGTCCCCTCCGCCCGCGCCGCGCGCCTCACCCCCGCGCGTCCCCCGAGGTTTATCTCGGCACAAAGGCGGCGGTGCGTGGGCCCGCGGGCAGCACGCGTTTGGGGATAACAATCGAGTTCAAATAAAGAGTGAGCTTTTGTTTTTTAGCCACGTTCGGCGCAAGTTGAAGAGGTCTCGCCACAGCACCGGCGCGCACAGGAGCCGCACACACGCCGCCGCGCGCCTGTTGCGCCGCGCCGCCGGGAACACTCTAATAATATCCACTTTCACATCAAAGTGCAGTCTTGGGACACAATTCTACTGAAGGTGCTTGCTATAAATCAACGTGAAACGAAGTATGTTTGCTTTGCTGGTGGGTCGGCTGCGGTATATTACTGAGCTGAGTAGGTATCTATAGTGTGAGTGTCATTTATATCTCCTCGTGCGGATATATTTTCGTTAGGGCAATGGCAATAATGTTTCCTTAGTCCATAATGATTTGTTATCAGCCGATGCTTTAATACCACAGTTCTTATGAATAATACGCTTACCGTCATAAAACCGGAAATGTCCGAGACTGATGTTTCGTTTTATTACTTTTCTGCAGATACAATCTCTGGAAGCACCTCACAGTGCGCGTGACCCCTCTGTGCGCAGATAGTTTGTGCGTGAGCTCGCGCGCGTGTGTGTGTGTGAGTAGAGCGTTCAAACCGAATAAAACAATAGACGAGAGATTGTTCCTGAGTAAAGGGAATCAGAGATGGGGTGTAGTCGGCGATTACTTCACAACGAGCCGCACTACCCCACGCGCACTACAGAGGACTTACCGCTTTGTAGCCACCAACTCTATCCGAGTACAATTGAATTGAACAAACGCAGAAAAGAAACAGCGCTCGCTTTAACACGCAAACATGATATACATGTTAGTTCCAAACATAACATAATCTTAAGGATCAGAAGCTCATTTAATATTTTAAACAGAGAAAAGGATAATTGTAATCTAATTATCAACTATTTAATCATTAATAGAATTATATCAAATAACAACATTTAAAAATCAAGAGCACAACAATAATTATCCGTCGCATCTGAGCACACGAGTGAAAGAGACCGAGTGTCACGTCGTCCTTTTTACTCGCTGCGTCACGTGATCACGCGATGTTCCGCCTCCTTGGTTGAAATCCTCTAAGAATAATATTTCTACATAAAATTTCTAGTACTAAAATAGAAAAATAAAAAAATCTTTGAACCAGCTCAAGGTGAACCAACATTTTATTATATTCTGCAGCGTATTCTCACAAATTTGATTTATTTATCAATATTATTTAATACATATCGTTATAAAATCTCTACGTTCCTCTGAACAGGATACAATAAACGCCCATAGCTGCGATATAATGCCGAGATCGTCTCCGTCATATCTGGGACTTATCTCTCCGCGCTTCAATCATTTGTCACGTCACATTAGTGCTGTAATGTTTTTGACGCGAAGTGCGCACTTCACATCATCGCAGATTATGAGATTTATAGCGCCCTCCAGATTAAATTGTATTAGGTAGTTCCATGCGATATATTTTAATTTAAATAATAATAGTGACTCACTTGATCGATAAATACCCGCGTATGAACAGATGATAACTAGTAACACAAGTTAAGGGAAACCATACGACACAGCGTCCTCTAAAACCGAAGACTGTGAAAACCGCATCTCATTTGGTGCAGTAGTTTTTGCGTGATGCGCAAGCAAACATACAGACAGACAGACAAAAATTCTAAAAATAATTGTTTTGGCTTCTGTTGCTATTATAAAGACCCCTCGCGTTAAAATTTATTATATATCTTCCATGTACAGACATCGACCATTTACATTTTTATTATATATATATAGATTGTAGAAAGTAAAATTGACTTGTTGGTTTACTTGCACTGTATATAAGTTTCAATCGGAGTGTCATGAGTTCGGTTCCGAGGTAGAGCATCCATTCAGTGATACATTCATTTTAATATGATTTGTCCTGAGTTGAATTTTCACTGACATTGATCATTTAGTTTATTTCTGGTGTGAAGTAACAACTCACTAACAAAATCAAGAGATTTTTCATGTTTATAATATAATTATTAATGGATTCAACTGATCCATCGCTAAAGCTGAACATTACAGAGTGAAGTAAGCAAGAGTCCGTGGACCTATGGGTACAATAACAGTTGCGTACTATTGTACACATTGAAATGAAGTGGGAAGCGCCGTGTAAGTGGAAAATGCGATCACTCAGTGATACTTTTCTAAAGTCCATTGAGAAATTGTAGTGTGATAGGAGCGAGGGCCCTCGCCAGGGGCGCGGAGCTCCCCGAGCGACTGTTAGCGCCGACACGCACGCCACTACTGACAACAACGTGCTTGTAAACATTACTACATTTATTGGTTCTCTTTATGATAATATGATTTTACAAGTTTATTACAATGCACTCCATTCCATTATGTTTGAAAAAAGCATTGCTATTGGTTTTACAATAATTAATTACTGTCGCTCTTTCGTTGTTTATTTTGAAATATTATTGTGCACGCATAAATATAAAATACGATGCGTCTACAATACACGGTCAACGTAAAATACATGTGTTTACCTCACTTTGCGAGTACTAAATAGTTTCTGTAACAAGATGGCACAGTTAAGATTAAAATAAAAGCCTGCCGCAGCGCGCTGGTGCACTGCACAGCTCTCAAGAGGAAGCAGCGATCTCAAAGTATTTTATCTGCTAAAGAAATAGACATCGCAGACATTGTGACGTCGCGGAGTGTCTGTGATGGTGGATGGCATCAACGCTAATTGCGCTCATAATTAGCGCTGGAGACACAGACGGCGCTCGGGACGCTCGTGTTGCTCAGCGCTCAGAGTGCTCGCAGCGCTTGGAGCGCTAATGACGCGGTGAGGAAGCTCCGTAAGCTCTGCATCGTTTGGGTTGCGGCTTCATACAAAAACTAATTAAATCGTGTCACATTGCGCTTTTGCTGTAGAATTAACAGTTCTGTTAGAGGGGAAATCTTTAGCTCCGTTTATTACGAGCTGCTGGCTGGAAATTATATTTTTTATAGAATAAAAGTCATGTTTAGTAGTTCTTGATATTTGTTCTTTGGATGTGTTTATCGTTCATTATCTGAAAGTGCTCTACATTTCCTACTCCTATCGTAGAAACTAACTAAAACGAGCAATCATTAAACAATTAAGATTTTCATGAGTGTTGAAACTTCAAAATCTCAGCAGAACATTTCACTACAATAACCTGTTGTTTGAACGTAAGCTGCATCACTCACGAGTTGTACAACTCGTATAGAGTCGTGTGTACATGGGAGCAGTGTGTGTCAGTGGGGCGCGGGTCGAGCGCGGCGAGCGCCCGGGAGCTCTTTTATTTTATTGTCATTTGCAAAATGACTTCACTGTACTTGTGGCAGTGTACACACTATGCAGCGTAGGAACTGATATTGTTTTTAAACTTTGTCAAGGTCACTCAGACAAGGGTGCACACTCACTGGATGTAAACGTCGTTCTGTAATTAATGTTGGCTTATTACAACGCACGGGCCTTCTTCATGATTAAGACGGAGTAGGCTCAAGTCTAGCAGTTCCTCCACAGGACTAATATAAGTATACCTTCACAATTCTTGTGCGGCATTCTCACATACCTGCACAAGTTTCATTTTAATTATTTCCTTCATTGTAGAAGTGTAAAATATTATTACCTAATTACAAATACAAAGTAATTAGTTGAATTATAATAAAAGACTCTATTTCACTAACTGTGTTAACAGTTGGCAATCTTGACAGTTCATATTTAAATTGTAAATAAAATTTAATTCACTGCTCCATGGGCTTCTGATGTGCACCTTACAACTATTATAAACAACCATCGCGGGATTGAATGCGTGCGCTCTAAGGTGATAACAGGCGCATTAAGTATTTATGCAATTAGCGAGTCCCAACAGCCGCGGACACTTGTGATGCGGCTCATGAATAGGCATACATTACTAATAATATTATACAGAGTACGTCGCGCCCGCTCGCATTAGCGCCGTCACGCCGGACCCTCTCTCACACACATACACAGGTATGCTTATAAAACTCCACCTCAGGTATGTCATGTAAATGTCACGGTCGAAACCTCGAGGTACACAATATGTCGAGAGTGAGTAATTGTTCCCACATAAGCTTACGCATATTATACCTCCGACAAGGTCGGTAGAAGTGTTACACACGCACAATTCGCAGAAAAAAGTTTCATTATTAGTAAGAAAAACCGTCTAGTTTAACGACAAGTCACATAAGTGCAACAAACCTGGAAATCTGGAAAACTAATAGGAATATTAAAATAACAATTTCCAGAACGATTTTTATGAGAATGTTTGGAATCTTGAAAGCTTAGCCATTTCGGCTTAGTATAAAAACTGTGTCATGCTCATAGAAAAACTAAGCACATATCTGTCTTGAAGCAACTTTGGAGTCACAGAGAGAAACATGAGTTAATGTTTACATGAATTATCTTTTTCACCTATTCTAGGTTGTTAACCATGTCAATGTAACATAAAGGTGTCGTAAAAATGTGGCCTAACACAACTATCAAACACGCAGTAATTACGACAATGTTACAACTAATGTTAACGAGTGATTCAGCTGTACTTAGTTGACATGTAATTGAGTTGCAGGTACAATTCGTGTTTATGTTCCGGTTATGCATATTCCAGCGCCGGCGACGCGGGAGTCGCTGCATTTGCATACTTTTGCCAGTTAGGGCAAATCAAATGGGTTTGGTTTTATGGCGGGCCCGGGCATCATGAACTCCATCGCTTAATGTAATTCGCTCCGGTTTATAAACTGTGCTTCATTATCCCTTGTAACGGCGCGACTATTGTGTAGGTGCGAGCGTGCAAGCGAAGTGTCCCTCTGTACTGCTGTAGCTCAAAGCACACGGGGGCGGCGAGGCGCGGTTAAATAAAGCCTTTAAAAGGAGAAAGGGAGCGGATCTCATTGCCTCGCTGGAAGTCAAACTCCTTTTACTTTTCAACGATTCGAAATCAATTATCGCCTAAATTAAAGGTGAAGAAAAACATTGTGTGAGCTGGAATATCTGAGATTTCGACACAATAATTTCAAATAATAATAATAATAAATAAATAATAAATACACCCAACAGTCACATACATAGTCCTGACCCCACACTAAGATCGAGTCTTGTGTCGTGGGTGTCAGAAGCTACGAGAGACTTTTCGGTCTCACAAACACCCAGACCCGAAACAAATACCTGTGGATCACACAAATATTTGTTTCGGTGCGGGGATCGAACCCGCGGCCTCACGTTTCACAGGCGGCGTCTAACCAACTGCGCCACGGAGGCTGCAAATATGTGTGAAGTCCACCAATGCGCAATAAATCTGCGTGGTGTACTATGAGTTGTATCCCTCCTAGTCGTAAAAGAGGGCCGAGCCCAGCAGCGCGTCGTATAACTTAATTTTATTATTTATTTATTCAAAAGAAATGGCCATCATTAATTGTTTAGGCAACTGAAATGGGCAAAGTTGGCAGCCGTGCGGAGGTGGGACAAATACAAATCTGTTGAACTTGACGGAATGTAAATGAGAGCCGCAAAAACTGTGGCCCGATGAATAGATTAGCTCTCGGTGTCGCGGTGTCGGGTGTCGGGTGTCGCGGCGCTCGCTCCACGTTTGATTGGTGTAATTGACAAAGTTGGTCGGCGTGTCCCTCGCTTTCATGACTATTGCGATTCTAACGCTGTCACTTGTTTAATGTTCTGGCCGCGCCGCGCTATATCTACTGGGGACTTCCGATTAGTTCCAGTAGTCGGCTCCATTACACAGTTCTCTAATAAAATATACTTTGACAACAATCTTAAATAATCGTATGTTAGCATTGAGGCATTGAGAGATTGTCGAGACTGCATTTTAAGGTGGATAGAAAGCTCTTAAAAACAGTCTTTGTTTCTTCATTCTTTGATCAGAACTAAGGATAAAAGAACTACCATCACGCGACTTTTCTAAGTAGGTTATATCTATGTGAGGATCTTGCTCTAAAAACTCCTTCAGCATGACGTCATTTTCAACATAGATTTCTATCACAATCATTTATACTATAAAATTAAACTGCACTGTGGTTCACAGGTCTTTTATAACGTTCCTCGCAATACCCACCGACTTTACACACTTTCTAAATTCTATAATAAATGTATTGGACGCTTGGAGCTTACTTGGGGAAGTCATTTAGCAATGGACGGCAATGAGCTGTGTATATATTTATCTGTAGTGTAAAACATTAGTTTTGAAATGTAAATGTCCTCTGAAGGCGCGACACTGCAGCAGCTCTTGGTGACGGCGTGATTGGCGCGCTCCGCGTGACGCGTGTGTGCACGCTCCATTATGCAGCACGTGTGAACACTGCGCGGTGCAAGTGTTCGCGAGATAATGCCACCGTGTGCAAGTGCCATTACACACCTTAACCTTCGCTATTGACGCGCTTGGCTGGATTACATGACAAATGAAAACGTTTCCTGCACGTAGCGACGTACTGCACGTAGAACGATGTCACACATAATCTACACTGAGGCGAATAATGGTGGGTTGTGTCGGGAGCATTGCTGTGAATTCTTGGTCTCGTAACACCCAGCCCAAACAAGTATTTAATGATTGTTCTTGATGGCTATCGTAGCGCCCACATCTGCCACTGCAACTCTTAATCAAGGATTGATACTGGCAAGCAATGAAACTAGCAAGACTTTGAACACTGAAGCTTAGCGAGCCTCTGAAAATATCTAATTTGTCTGTTATCGCACTATGTAATTAAATAAACAGTAAAATTTATACAAGGAGTTGGAAATAAATGGTTGTCCGCATCAATTCGGAATACAAAGTAATAAGCTAGGGAGGTTATTTTGGATAAAACTACTTTACCACCTGAAGAGACCAACTGGAAAGCGCCAAGTTTTGTTACACAAACATTTATCTCGGCATGAAGATCAAATCTACCCACGGCTTCAAGTTTCAAGTTCAAAAAACATGTTTTATTGGTGATAACGGATAAGAGAAAACATGAAAACCTACATTTGCATCTTATAATATTTTGCATAGTTTTTATTTACTAATCCTTTCATTAGGATAACTTACAATTATAGTACTTAAAGTTATAAAAGCACAACAAAATTACAGCATGATATTACTATATCGTGACAACAATGTGACAGAAATCCCACAAAATCCCGCAATTGTACAAAATACCACAAAAAGTAAACAGAAAGCGTCGGCGTTCAGCTGTGCTTGAATAAGTGATGTGCAGTAATACCGGGCGTAAAGCGAGCGCCGACCGCGTGGTGAGTGGTGAGTGGTAACAGTGGTGACGCCACTAAATATAAAATCATTAAAACGCAGCGGCGCCGTGCTGCCGCGGTCGCCACACCGCACGCTTATCCAATTTAAATAGCCAATCATAATTTTTTGGTCACTCGCTGGATGATCCATCATAACCGACACCTACATAAATAAACTGAACATTCACTTACATTGTAATCCTTACCCAATATTATGATACAAATGTTGTGCCGTACGAATAAGAAATTACGACGGACTTTTCGGTCTCACACCCAACATCCGAAACAAATATATCTCCACTTTAATAAGACCTCGTTAAACAGAAAAGATCCATCCAACATATTTTTATATCGATTAAAAATCATATTTTTTATATTATTCTCTTAATTCTCTCGGCGTGTAATAGTCAATTAGTTCCTACACAGTACTATTTTCAAACTCACTGTCAAATTTTAAATAACAGTTACTCAAAAGTATGAAAACTTCAGGTGCATATTTTCTACTTAGCAGGGTCCAATGGTCGTGCATAAAATTATTAGCCAAAACCTTTCAACGAAAATAAAGTTACCGTATATTAATTACCGTTTTTTTCGTCAACTTTGTACAAAATAGATTCGCTGTCCGTGGTACCCAGAACATTGCATATTAATCAATGAGGCCGTCACGATACCTGTTGAAATCTGTCGAATGTTCAACTGCTCTTTTATTAAGAGTGAGATTTTTACATTTACAGCGCACTGAAGCGGTAGTACTTGTTACTGAATACCTACACGTTTGTAATATTATAACATACTCAGTACCTTCTAATCCAGTTTCGCATAGTATTTTATGTAATATCTTCCAGATCTTGTTCTGCTGTTCTCGCCCAATTTATCGGGTATGTTATTAAACAGTTTTTCTTACAGCGTGTAAAGTAATGTAAAATTCTGGAGAAATCTGTAACGTTTTCATCGCTTATGAACGCAGTTTCCCAATATTATCTGGTATACAAGCGCGCAAATTACTAAGAATATATACTACAAGGTATTGTGATTTTCGGGCGGTATCTACTGTATTTATTAACCGCAAGCTTAGAATTAAAACAACCAATAAAATAGAATTTGTCTTGTAGAACACTCCAACTGTCTCCGATACGATGTATTATTATTCACTATTTGAAATGAGGTCACCTTTATGCAGACTCTACAAATCTTCCTGGCCATCTTACATTGCAACGTGGACGAGGTTTTTATTACAACCGTGTGCTCTGAATAAATATTACTAAAATTTTACAAAATACATATATTGGAAATCGTTAGATTAGTTGCACAATTTGTTGGCAACAAATGGAATTGAATTCATTATTTCGATAATAACACTACAATTTAATGCAAAACGAACGTGTAATTGCGCTAAATGTGACTCGTTGTGAACGCGCACTATTATCAAAATCCTAAAACCTCGACGTTAATTTAAAATAATGTGGAGTGTATTGCAAATTATATTTGCATTTAACAGTTAGTAGTGAAAGGCTCGGTGTTAATTACCGACAATGATGTACAATACGCGCGACATTTTGTACAAATTAATCCCCAATATAAATATGACGTGCGTGGAGGGCGCGGGGCGTTGGAAGGGAGCTAGAGCCGTCTGTAATGAACATACAGTATTTGTAAACAATGTAAGTGTGAACTATTCATTGTCGCGGCCACAGGAGGTTAATTCTTTACATTATTTTATACACATAAAATAATTATTAGAGATTGATTGTACGATTGAATGGCATAGAGACATTACCAGATGGGAAATATGGGGCTGCAGGTTCGATTCCTGTGGCGACACAGATGTTTAATTCTGGGCCGAGTGATGTTAAATCAAAACGTTGGTCGTAGTTTCTCATAATCACGATGCTACAAGTATAGTGTGAAGACTGTGAGCCAAGATCTACGTTTGTGGCTATTAAGTATGAATATAACCTGCGAAATTAGAGCCGTTGCATCCAGCCTCCACAAATTGATTCCGTGTGAAGTGATGCGCGTTTGTGTTTTCATTCCGAGCGGCGTTTAGTAAAGCAATATAAGCAAGGACTTAAAATTAAAAACCTGTGGGGGAACAACTGTAGTGTAGTGCGCGGCGGCGCACCGTTGAGATATTGGACGCGCGCCGACCAAAATAATTTGTACGCCGACTTGTTAATCCGCAGACAAAAGCCTTTGATCTGGAGCACAAACTTCCTCACTCGACTCGCCTCCCCGGGACCTGCCCCGCCTCCCCTCCCTCTGTACCCGCGCCGCGGCCCCGCACACGCTCTGCCTTTGCTCTCGGCCGGCACGATTAACGCGGCCAGGAATTCCAGCGCTTTTATCTTCAAAAAGCGGACACTTACGGGAGTTTTTAATTCTTCTCTGTGCCGCGGCTCGTGAGGAAAGGACGCGGCGTTGCGCGGGGAATTTCAAGCATTTTTATAGTTTCTTTCATTCTACTGTAGAGTAAATTGACAAAGAAAATGATTTTCTTTCGATTTATGACACCAACATGTAAACCCGCAATTAGTAAGATAGAGTATGTTGATTGTTGTATTCCAGTTTGAAGAACATTACATGGCGACATAACAGTGCTCTTGACAACGCTAAAGTCCACGAGTGGCGGAGCACATTCACGGTCTGGTGAGCTGCTAGCTTGCCTTTCCGCTTAAGCACTAAAAATCCTAATGATGTATTTAATGAAGTTCGAATAAGGCCTGGTTACTAAAAAGGTAGAGTCTGCTCTACCTCCAAAATTATTGGAAACTTAAAATAAAATAAAATTAAAAAAAAATATACTCTAAAATGTAATGAGGAGTATGTAATTTTTTAGAACTGCTTATATCGTAAACCATACTAAAAGATGCGGAAAAATACAACGTGATCAAGAATACCATCAATTCAAATAAATATTTTGTTTTTATGTTTCTAACACAAGACAATTAATACACCCAACAGTCGCAGATAGTCTTGAACCCAAAGCAAAATAGCTTGTGTGTTGGTTGCCAGAATCTACAAGAGAAAATTTTACCTCACTGTAACTACCTTGAGTGGAAACAAATGATTATGTCACACAACAACTCGTTTTACACCGTGGTTTGAACACCGGGTCTCTCGTTTCATAAACGGCTTCGTACCAATCCGCACCACAGAGACTGTTGAAGCTAATTATTGTAAGCATCTGGGCGGTCAGTTTGTCGACCGAACACGCTCGCAAAGTACGGTGAGTGTTGCGTGACGGATCGCATCATTTGAATAAATTATGACGGGTTGTGGCAGATGTTGTACTGATGGTGAACCCCCGGGGACACGCCGGTCAATGAATTTCAAGATGGCCGCGGCCATGCAAAATATATCACCATTAGCTCTACCTACCTAGCAACTACACAGTTCACGCGGCGTGAACACTGAAACGCTGTGTTTGCACAGTTATAATATCCAGCGAGCAATATTTGTTTCTAGTTTCGTTCGCTAATTGGAACTGCGCACTTCTACAAATTACACACAAAAAATGGAGACGTCAATTAAAATAAAATTTATGACAATATAACTTAGTGAGTGCGTAATTGGCGGCGCGGCTTGTTTGCCGGCTCATCGCGTTTTATGATCAAAAGATAAATAACAATATCGCCAAGCGTTTGTCGTCTTGTTCGCGCCCGTCGAGTCGCCGCCCCGGGAGTCCACAACACTAATTACCGGTGCGCCGGAAACGCGCCAAAACGTACGTTTTAAACTTCCTGAAAGATTCCCTCGCGGGTCGCGGGACGGTACAGGGTGGTGAGGAGGGGAGGGGGAGGTCAGGTAGTTAACCTCTTAATAATGACGTGTCCCTCGGCGTGCAGCCGCCGAGCCGCTTTTGAAGTAAACAACAGATAAAATTCCCTTCTCCTGGTTTTCAAGTGGCAATTATAACATTTCAGTAGGGTTGCGATCGGTCGCGTCCGGCGCGCGTCGATGTGGTTACAATAACCTCTATTGTTATCATTATTTACATTAACTTGTATTACGTGTCGAAATATATTGATAATCATATTAGCATGGATTAATTTTGAGATATGCTAATCAGTGGAAATTATATTTAGCAATCTTCGTTGTTTCCATCAACAATTATTGGATGACGCAATATTTTTCCAAATCTGTAGTGAAATAAAACTAATTTTTGCGTTTTTTATCCCGATTTGGTATATTTTTTACATTTTTTAATTTTAACTGAGCTCCTTCTGCGTAGATTGGATCGGATATTAATTTAATAATTGAAAATTAACGGTAGTTAAATTGTAACAGTCACTGAGCGGAGGACTAATACCTCAGTCCACCCCGTGACCACGAAAGCTGTAAAGCAATCAAAACGTCGGGAAGTTAAAAAATGTAAAAATCAAACCTAATCACGATAAGATCCGTAAAAAATAGTTTTATTTCAATGTTTAACAGTCGTAAATCTAAGAAACCACTATAAATCTGAAGTGGTTTTGTATTATCGTATTAAGAACGATACGCATGAGAAAAACATTGCAATTGTAATCAAAAGTCACTGAAATCACGTAAAAGTATTAAAATATTATGCAATTTCCAATTTGAATGTTGCACTTGATGTATCGGGTCCCTAAAGAGTGATGTGATACTCAAAGTGATGATAACATATTATTATTAAGAGCCTCATCCGCATAGAAGTTGGTGGAAGGAATAGCTCCGCGCATCGTTTGATAAAATAGCATATAAGTTGGCTAATAAAAAGGATTATTTATTTTATAGAGACGAATGACGTAAAAAGCTGGATTATATTTATTACGGTTGTTATTTTTATGGAAATCGCAGCTGTAATTTTTGAAATATTATTACAAGAATGTTTTATTACAGTAAATTTTGGTAAAATCATTGATATATACCGGTTTTAAAATTTCCTTTAGACTGAGCTTGGGCTTATAACTATTTAGGGCCCTAAGTACGTACTTAATTTATAAAATAAAGATACTTTTAATCTCCGCATTTTCTCATAAAGAAGACTGTTAGGTAATAGACTTTCAGCGCCTGAAAATTATGATTGAATAACTAATTAATATCACGTGACTATCACATTTTGAGATTGGCAGATAATGTTCTAATCGCGGAATTTAGCAAAATTTAGTGTCGAGCCAATAAAACATTTATCTAAGGGATTAAACCACATATTACCTTGAGATTGACAGATCCGCTTAGGTGACGTCACAGATAAACTCGTACACTTCCTGAGCTTTGCGTCGGCTCTGATTGATATTATTGCGACAGTGATAAACACATAAATTTTCTGCGCACCTGCCACCTATAGCTTAAATTATAATTTTATATTAGTTTTAATACTCTATTATTATTCGTTTTACAGGATATAAAGCTGTATTATTTATTGGATGCATGCCGATAAATAATACAGCTCAGTAACTTACTTCTTATCATCATTATAATCGGCGGTTGATATCTACTTGAGATGATTGAGTGAATATTAGGTTTGAAAAGTGCTAATTAGACCGATTACATTATCTTACTCCTCCACCTCGTCTTCCTCTTTGCTGTGGTGATGTCCTGAACATGGAGTAATCTTTGTTCTGTCTCCTGTCCTTAGTATAATAAATAATTAATGTGATAGTTTCTAAAAATTTTTGTATTTTAGAGGTGAATGAAGAGGTGTCTTCAATTGATTCGGATAATTTTAGCGCAAAAGCAAATCGTGTCACAGATCGACATATATGCATATTACCGGCTGCTGCTGATCCTACAAGTGGTTCCAGCGGATATATAATACATTTTGTATAAGTTTAAAGTTTAAGTCTGCTAAGGTATTTGTATTTTTGGTAGAAGCGAACGACTTAGATCTATCATCCAAATCGAAGCAATATAACTAAAATAAAAGAAATACAAATCCACGCCAAGCTGCGGCCTCACGCTTATTCGTTGATAGAGTCATTATCTTTCACTTTACAATTTTTTAAGATTTACCTTAATGTTGCTACACAGTTTATTCATGTTAATCACTTGTCTACCCTAACAATTAAGTTTCAGTATGTGATAAAAATTCCAGTGTTATTTTTATCAACACTTCTACAATAGATACAAAAATATCTGAGTTAAAAAGGGGCGCTGACAGCTCATTGTGGCGAAGTTTATAGCTCTCGTGTATTTAAAGATTCTGAGCATTAGACCTCCCACCCCCTCCGCGGCTCTCTGCAATAATTAACCGCGTAATGCGTACAACATGGTTACGTTTCACTACGACGGTGTTGTATGAAGTGCTGTACTGAAACATCGCGATGTTATATTTTAGTGTACTCCTATACTGACATGACAGAATGACTACAATGAATATAGTGGTAAGAGACCAGACGCAGCTGCCAACATGTTTACGGTTGGTTCAAATTGCAGGGTTCACCTTTGACTTTTCGGAGTCATGTGTGTATTGATAGTCAAACACCACGCCGTATAACAGCGTAGGAAAACATCGTAAGGAATCGTGCTTACCATAACAATTTATAAGAATTTCTATGGTATGTATTTTCCGCCGACCCGCACTAGCCCAACGTTGTGGACTATAATATGGTCTAACTGATTTCAATCGAAATCACCGTTGTAGAGGAGGCCCTTGCCCTGCAGTAGGACCTATATGAGCTAATACAGATACATAATGACAAGTGCAATGCATTCCAAATAGTGTATCCATCGGTGAGGCTATATATCTTTGGCCAGTTCAAACTTTTATGCCAGTCTTCCACAGTCGACCTGTCACTCATTATGTGTGATTGACGCCGTCTGCAACTCGCAATTCGCGCTGCAGGATCATTTTTCGCGCGCGCGCCGACTGCACGCGACGTTGATGCCACGTGTCTCCGCCCGATATTACAACATCGCCTTCGCAATATTACAACATTAAACATAGTAATCGCTATTACACAACATTTATCAATGTCATTAATTCTTAGCTTGATTTAAGCGGAGGAAAGGTAGAGTACAATGAAAAAATTACAAATATCATATACCAGGGTTGGAGTGGTGGATGGACGACACCATTTTAATAAATATATTTAAAAAAAATGTAAAAATTAATGAAAAATTTAATTTGTCGCGCAAACGTTATCCAGGTATACAACGTGACAAACAATCGGGAAGCTACTGTGAAATAATTTTTCAGAAGTATTTTCTTTGAACTCATTCTCCAGGTGGCTATCGCCGATGTGCAATCATTATGATAGAAGCGAAACATACTGCGTCATGATTAATCATGAATGGTAGCAGGAGCGTCCCCGCTCATCGGCGATGCCGTGGATAATTCGCGCGAGTAATTAGCTGCGCGGGGGGCGCCCATAATGACGACCAAAAATGACTGCGAATTACAAACACGTTATTATTTTATACCATTTCGCATTTAATTAATTAACATAAATTCGATTGCGCTTAAATGCAAATGTGTCGAATTTGAACCATCCAGTTTGAATACATTTCAATATATCGTTGAGTAATGATCGTTGCCTGTTTTTACTTGGCTCTGTAATTATTCCCACTTAATTTTGCTATTAAGTACAAACGCTTGTGTGCACCAATGAAGTAAAAATGGATATAAATACATGTAAAATTGAGTTTATATTCCCGAAGTTGCAGGCAGTGGTGTTAGTAGTGTCACAAACAGTTCGTCGAGCTTATTTTCATTCCAAGACGTGATAGAGCCACATTCAACGCCATATCGACCGATATGAGAGTTTCGAGCTGTCAAATTACACGAAATGGATTGCACGAACCGAAGTCATCAAAGTTCTCGGCACATACGTCACTAAATTAATGAGACATGTTTTTTGACTGACGACAACTTGACTATCATGTACGTGATGGTAAATGCAAATCAAATGGAGATACCGACGTACGACGAGCTCTATCCTCTATCCGACGGGATGTAAATATCTATGACAATTTTTTTTGTTTATTGCGATGAGTAGCGAGACGAGCATTCCCTTCGCTTGGTGATAAACGATATAGACTGCTCATGGACAGCAGCAAAACCAAACAACACCATTAATTATAAAGCTATGCTTGGCATTCCACTGCGCTGGCGATCCTGATACAAAAGATGTTAAGTCTCATTACGTTCAATAGTTACTCTGCTACAATGTCCTTCAAACCGGAACACAACAATGCATTTACACTGCTGTTTGGCGAGTTTGTAGTTTATAATAGTGACGTGGAGATGTTCTCCATTAATAGTTTTATGCCAACAGTAAGTTCTTGCATATGCTAGTTGTATTCCCCGGAGTCCACCGGTAACTTGTGCTGTGTACTTGGTAGTTGCGAGTTGTACTGGCACTCGGTGTCGAACTCAAACTCTGCAGTTTCACCTCCGAGTCTTAATGTTAATAATTTATACGCGACCCGCAGTAACTTGCGTGGCCAATTAACAACACTAACGCCCGAATACTGGAACGACATTCAAATAATAAGTTGCTCTTAACAGCGCACGGCTCACTTAGCCAGTACATTTAATCGGGATTAACGTAGTTAAGCGCAAGTTATATTTAAGTTGCGTTCCAGTATTTGGGCGTAATAGTTTAACTTCGCCAATCATGGACGCAGCTAACTACTTAGCTAGGGTTATAAGGATGCAAATATATTGACAGCTGACAGCTCCGTGATGCAACCGGCAAGTTTATATTCAGATAGTTTGACAACTTATTACGCCGGCTGTGGCACCAGAGACCTTGGATTCCACTTTCAAACCAAGCGAGATGCGTGTTTGATCCACACAAAGTTTATAAGTTCTGGAACCCATGACACAAGACATGTATGTATGTCATTGTGTGTGTGAGTAAAGATATCAAAGCTCTCTCAGTCGAGTTTTCGATTGTAGAGGACTCACGTGCTCAGCAGTGGGTAATTAAGATATTTTTATTCAGACAAAATCTAATATTGGTAAACAAGAATTTTTGCACATCATCGAATTATTATGCTATTTAATTTTCCTCCTAAATACATTTACTGTCCTGACGACTACAATACATACCAATTGAGGGCAATAGGTCATTATACTTATGTTATAGTGCAGTTAGTGCGTTGTACAACACAAAAATCACACGAGTGGCAAGTTTCAGTGAAGTGAGCTCGCGGGCGAGGTGCAGTGGAGGGGTGGGGGGACTGGATCGGTTATCAATTGAAATCAATTGGCGGGCGGCTCCATCTGCATTGCGATACGATAAATCTGCCGTCTCGATGCAATCACGACTTGCAGCCGGCGGACAGCGTGGACAGTGCATCCCGTGTAGTAACACCGCTGGGGACACTACACTGCAACTCTCAATCATCGATAGTACTGGCTCGAACTATTCTACTAATAGTGACCACCACACCCAACGGTAAAAATCCTGTCATATTGAATGACATAAGTGAGTGTTGTGGTTCGGATCAGCACTGTATTGAGTAATCCGGGATAATTATGTCAATCAAACGTGGCCGATTAGACATTCAATAATCTGAATAGTATATTCTCCAAGCCCAATGAAAGGGTAAAGTATTGTACTTCCAGGACGTGAAAGTGATCTGTGCCCCTAGCCGGAACATTTTGAAGTATCGTATAGTAATTCTCGTATAGTAAAGTAAACGATTCCCGCTGTGAAATTTTAGTTCCAAATACGCTCACAATGGCGCTGTTTAAATTCCCATACAAAATTTTACTATTACTATTCTATTACGATACTACAAAATGTTCCGGCTAGGAGCACTGCTCTAGTCGGCGTCGTTTAACTGTTCCCGCGGCGATGTAGTTACAGGGCGAGGTGATGTCTCCGTGTGTTGTATGTTGTGTAGTGTCGTGTGTCGTGTGTCGTGCGGCGTGTAGTCGCATCGCGTCTCAGTCGAGCGAGTGCCGAGTGCACGGTGCTCGGTTCATTACAACGCTCGCCGTCGGTCGCCGCGCATCGTAAACCTTACATGCCTTTGATGTCCACATGTACATGCAGATACTAAAGTATCAGCCAGTCATCGTAAGGTTTGTCATCAATTCAAATTTTTGACTGGCATAAAGGAAACAAGTGTCGATGATAAATGTCTTTTAATTGCGTTTGGATATATAAAAACTAAGGTATCGTAAGGTCAAAGTTAAGTGATATTAGATTATAGATGTTGTTGCTAAGATCGGAAATACACGATAATGTAAAGAGAAATAGAGAGTATTTCTACTTAATGTCCCGGCTTATATTGCTAAACAAAGCATAAAATTAATTAGTAAGTGATTGTATATAATATATTTAATATGAACGAGCAAACTGCGCCCTCGCCGATACAGTGCACGATAAATATTTACTGGAGCGCAGGGTTCGAGAGTGAAGCGCCTGTGACGCATCCAAATGTCCGCTTAAAATATCATTAGCACATATTAACTGGCGACCGCGCGGCATTCTGCCGGCATTCCGGACCTTGTGCCCGGCTCTACCGGTTCGTCGGTTCCGCCGGGTCGCCGGTGTCGCCGGATTACGTGCCGGCGCCGTGTGTCGCTGTAATTAACTGCGCTCGCGGCTGGCGGAGTCATGCCCCGACTGATATCAATCGGAGGTTATACTAATCAATCCGCTAACGGTTATATCCGAAATGTACTGCGCCAAATATTCTGATTGACGCGCGGTGCCGTTCAAGTCATTTATTAATCAAAAATGATATGATTTGAAACATATTTGGCATTTTCTACATTTTTGCCTGACTGAATAACATCAACATTTGTGGGCTATTCATCATCGTGTAAAAGCAAAGTTGATACGTTGGTTTCCTCTGAGACAGTGTTATCAGAGAGATCGAGTCGATCCGTCCTGGATAGCTTTGAGGAGTTACAGAAAGCTTCTACCACTTTTTTGACGGATATATAGTATTTATAATAACAACCAGAAAAATCAATAATTTAGTCCTTGCACTAAATTATTGATTTTTCTGACTGCCTCGGTGGCGTAGTTGTCTTACGGTACGGTTACAAAGCTGAGGTCTCGGGTTCGAGTCTCGGGTCGGGCAAAGTGATACTGGATTTTTCTATTCATTATCAGCCCGGAGTCAGGAATTTGTGCCCGATATGGCGATAGGCTCGCCCCCTATCACATCATGGGACGAAACATACTAGGCGAAATGTGGGTGTCCTGATGGCGCCCCTGTCTACCCCTTCGGGGATAAAGGCGTGAGTTTATGTAATGTATGTAGTGCAAGGAACTTGTGACCACTGGAGGTAAATACATATATGAAGTAGTACCTATGTACGGAGTAATGTGATGTGCGGTGAGTTATTCAGTGTGTCGCTGGGAGTTAATATGTGCGGGGCGGCGCGGCGATAGCGCGCGGTGCTCGCGGTATGCGGCCCGGGCAGCTATGTCTCAGGAACGCTCTGTACCGATACTAATTACACAGCATATACTCATACATGATTATGTAGTGACAGACAAGTCACAAATACTGTCACGGATCCCTGAAGGTTTCGTAGAGGTGTCACTTATGCCATTCACAGCTTGCTGAGCTTGTTACTAACTCAAGATGTGACGGCGGCGGATTTAATAATATGCTGAAGAATAACGCAGACCCACAACATGTCCGACCTAGAAATGTAAATAAATAAATAATAAATACACCCAACAGTCACATCAGATCGAGTCTTGTGTCGTGGGTATCAGAAGCTACGAGAGACTTTTCGGTCTCACAAACACCCAGACCCGAAACAAATACGTGTGGGTCACACAAACATTTGTTTCGGTGCGGGGATCGAACCCGCAGCCTCTCGTTTCACAGCCGGCGTCTAACCAACTGCGCCACGGAGGCTGTCATGTATCCCGGGACATCATGTTTTACATAATGTATATGCTGCAGTAAAGCAATGGAGCAAATATAGTTATAACTGGCTCAATCCCGAAGAGAACAACTACACAAAACAACTAACAGGCTGCACTTTAAACTAACTCCATTCGCATTAAACGAGTATGAAATGAAAGCGCTCGCTTGTCCGCAACGAAAATATTTTAATATTGCACGTTCTTTGTGCACAAAAGGACGCTCCGACGTAAATGAAACATCACAATTTGTCCGCACAAGTGGGAACAAGCGTCCAAATGAAGCGAGACGCGCGGCGGCGCGTGCTTGCCGCTCGGTCAGGTAGGATCGCCCCGCTTCTCATGCCCTTCACCGGCTGCAGACCGCACGTTAATCATCTCAGCATTTTTAGAGGTCAGTTATTTGTGTAAAAATAAGCGAGTGTACCAAACGAACTCATTTGTGTGATGAATCGAGGTAAAACCAGTGCTCCTGGCTAATCCTAGCATCTAAGTAAAACATTCAGCTTTGCAGGTTGTCCAGAAGTACTTCAGGGCATCTGATTAGTGCGTGTCTTAAAGGCAATATCGATTCAATCCAGAAAACAATCTCTTGAATTAAGTTATAGACAGTCACGATCAAAAGTTTTTCAATGCACGTTTTTTCGCTATATAATACTCGTATAATATATTGGTTGGATAATGTTTTCTTCTAAGCTACGGCCGCTGGTGACCGCTGAAGATGTCCAGTAAGTGCTGGCTGCTGTGGGCGGCACAACACAGTAATGAAATTTATCGCGATGTGAGCTGCTAATTGAGTCACCCGCCCACACCGCCGCCCACCGCCTGCGGAAACAAGCATTTTATTACAATTTTCTCGTTACCGCAACCTTTGTTAACTCGCCCAGCTCTTTAATAACAACTATATTGATATTATGATAATAATGCACACTTCCACACTCCCGCTCAACTTTTAATGTTTAATAGGCGCTGTAGTGAGGGAAAGGTCCTGTTAACGATGCATTTCAATAGGTTTCAATTTACCTCGTTTATAGTTTGATAGGGTATGTAGAATATAAATTTTGATAAACTTAACTAGATAAATGTTTGTATTACCTATGATATGTAAGGTTAAAGAATTTAATTACTTAAAGGAGTTTGTGTTTCTAGAACAGTCTCAACTGTCAAGGTAGTATTATGAAAAAGTGATACAATGCACATGAAGGTGAGTGCGGCGCAATCCAAATACAAAAAAAAATATCTCTCGCCGATCGATACAATCGTGCCAGATTGCTTGAAACTGCATTTACATTTTTTGCATTAAAGATCGTGCAGCGTGGTCACCATCCAAGCGGACACAAACCTCCCACCACCAGAAAATCGCGTCAATCGAGTAATGAACCACTTTAGTGAATAGTTATAATGACCTCGTAAATCTGCATTTAAAAGGAACAGTAATATATACCTCCGACGAAGTCGTCACGATCGCCTCTTTACGAGGAAAATTATTTTTACTCAGTTGGACTCGAGTGAGTCGGGAGACAATTTTATGTTTTGAACAAACGACCCTCGAAAACTTGTGATAATAACTCAAGTTTCTTTATGGACAGCTATAATAACCATTGGAGCAAATGAAATAGGAAGATCCGACGCCGTCTGGACAGACTTACAGCCGTTACTGTGCTGGGTCAAAGGTTTATGTATTTGGCGCCAAAGCGATTATTGATTACAAGTATTAATGTCGTGCTATGCCTTTGGCTTATATGTGAATGTGCAGATGTATGTATATTTTTAATCTGTTCATGCATGCACTTTCTACTAATTTTTTTCTGCGTCTTTTCCATTTGATTTTTTTAATCGGTCCCATTCTAATATTATCGTCTCATTGCCGCGAGCTATCCCATCGTTATTAATTTGTTTTATTTTAACTTGTGACGTGAACATACGAAATGCATAATATATTCCTGGTCTAAAACAATAAATGAATTAAGTACGCCGTGAACAAATTAACCAAAGAGACGACATGTAATACGAAATTCTCGAATAAACACAAATGAGTATGATAACAATTTCATATTTAGTTTGTGGACTAAATGCGGAGAAATACCGATTAATTCTACACATGAATTGCGCTACAATTACCTTCAGTAAGCACAGTTTGTAATACCAGTTTTTTTTGTAGCTTTAAGTAGGCACGCCTTGAAACTCCCATGTTACACTAGCACTCCATACAGGGCGGTGTGATGCCGCGCGGTGCTGGCGCGGCGCCACGCTAACGAACCGCCGCGGCCCGCGCGTGACCAGACTCGCCACCTACCACCCGCGCACAATCACATTACACTGATCAACTTACTCAAACGACCTACCACTATTATTTTAAGAGGCACGATTGAACGAAAATTCTGTGAGGTTAAAAAAAAAAAACAATTTACGTCGGTAATTTGGCAGTCGTATGAAAGGGCACAATGTGGTAGGTATTAGATGTTATGGTTTATTTTTATTTGGATGACTGGATTAAATGTTTTTCTACTACTAGACACAACTCTGATTTGAACACTGCACACGTAAGCAGCTATCTATTTATGTAGGTCTTTTTTAGGTCAATATAACATGATTATTTCCGAATTCCGGGTTATCTTTTACAGCTGCTAATTTTATTGACTTGTATGTAAAAAGATCATCCAGCACTGAACTCTACTTGATTACAATTTATTAATGGCGCATTAGACTATTCAATCGCCATACACTGCTTCCTACGCGCGACAGGTGCGCCTTGCAAAACATATCGAGCATTACAGCTTATCACATTATCGGCTAATACATTAATTCATAGCCGGAGATTTATGCGAGCGGAACACCGACACCGACACAGCCCGATCACTACTCATTAGATGTACACGCAGATGTTGCCGACGAATGCTTTAGATTACCGGGTAAAATATGGGACGTAAATATACGTGACAAAATTATACAGAGCTAAAATTTACAAAACATAAACATTGACAATTAAGAAATAATTTATTTTACTCTAAAACCCACGTCTATAAAAAAGCATAGATTGAACTCTTACTGTGCCGTCCACTGTTTATCGAGCTTATTTCCAACTTAAGATAATATGATAACGAGCATGTCAATTGTCATGTCAGGAATAAATAGTATTGGAAAATCCGTTTGATAAGTTTTGAACTGAAAAATGAATTCAACCAAGATTGCTGTGGGTATAGAAAGCGTGGCCTTTTGTTTCGTTGTACAAGCTGTCACCACACCTATACCTATAATTTCAATAACGTAAATGTGGTCCGAATAGTTCGTCCTGTCGGATACCTTGATTTAGGCGCTTATTGCAACAGTCTACAGGTTCCAAATAATAGTTAGAAAGGAAGAAAACATTTTTGCCTTTACACGATACGTTCACAGCACGGTCATTGTGTACTGCATTGTAATAGGCAGAGATTCTAATTGGAACGCATTCTATGCGTCGCTAATGTGCGTGACGAGTCAATCGTCGCGGTGCGAGCTGTGATATTCGCCGGACATTACCGCCTGGTTGTGTGGATCCCATTGACAAGCGGTAGGGCGCTGCATGTCGGCCGCTACTAATCAGCGGCGCTAATATTGATCGCCGTCTATCAATCCGCACCTGCAGTGTGCACTCGGACTCGACAAAACGCCCCCGAGGAGACTAGTACCACTCTAACTAGGTAATGTTGATATGAATTGAACATCTTTCGCGTTATTCTAAGCAATCGATTTTTTGGTTTAAAAGCCGCATCAATTTAAATTAATTATTGTGTGGCCCTTAAATAATATTATACAGACTGGTGCTATGACTGATGGAATGTACGTCGCAGATGAGAACTCGCTTCGTAATGTTCCTACACGCCACTTTGATGCAGCGATCTGCGGGTTATAGGAGCAGTAAAGTCTAGAAAAGTGGTTTAGTTTTATGGTATTTTTATGGGTTTGTCGCGAACTACCGTCACGAGCGGATACATTAAATTCTAGTGTTAGAAAATTTTAAAAGTGTATTATGTGCAAAGTCTAAAGTTTCTAAAGTCTGAAGTGAATCTAAGTTAATCAGTACCTGAGTTTGTCATTTCACCTATATTTTTACATGACAACCCGAATCAAATAGCGGTCATCGCATGCGATAATTGAGATACTCGCCTGAAATCCGGCGACAAAATCTCTCCGTGTAAATGAGGCTTAAGATATACTCAGATCTCCATGCATTGTTCTTTGTGTGACTTTTCAGAGAGAAATATATCATGTAACTTGCTTGTGGCAGTACGCTCGAGCTTTATCACATCTTAGAATAGAAATAACTTAACCTGTAGGTAACATAATTCTATAAATTTATTCGTTTGATCAATATCGCTAAGTGCTCCAGATGTCTTCATCTTCATATAAACCTGTCATTATGTTTTGCAGAGTTGAACACGTGTGAGGCAGACGTTTGATGCACTAAGGTGCAACACGCAAACCTACTTCGTTGATGCCATTAACAATTCCGTAACATCGAATACACTCGGCGTGGATCAGACGCGCATAATATTGTTGGTTACATTACGACTCACTTGCATAATACATCGTGTTGTGTAGTTCGAAGGGCGAAAACGGGAGGAGATGCTGCGGTTTGTAACAAGCTAAAGATATAGCACCCTGCATACGGTTTTAGAACATTTTCACAATGCCGCACGGGTAACAGCAGAGATACTAACTAGCGACCGTCTTGGCTACGATCAAATTGATATTGTCCTATAAGAAGAAGGAGGGTAGAGTAAAGAACCCTTGTTTTGATACCTTTGATAATGAGATTTATACAGGGTATATCAAGACCGCGACCGAAAACGAAGCCAGGTGGTAGTATTAGTGACTTCAGGCACAATGCAATGAAAAATTTCGCAAAAAAAATCGTCAACTTTTTTTTGGTATTTTTTTACTTATCGTCGTATTTGGGTGATAAATACATAGTTTTCCTAAAATAATGATGTACACCTTTTTATTTTTTAAGACGCAATGATACGATAGGGTTTAAATTACTATTTTCGCAATAACTAGGTATTAGCTACCAAAAAACAATGATTTTCAAAAAATTGCAAAAAATAGTCTGTCGCTTATTTTGCGATATTTTTATTTGCATTGTGTCTGTAACCACTAAAACTACCACCCGGCTTCGTTTTCGGTCGCAGTCTTGATATACCCTGTATTTTTTTTATATTTCATATGTCCAAACCATAACTAAATCCTAGCCAACAGAACTAGTAAACTGTAAAGCAATGTGTGAGTTTTGTTCGGCGCTAGAGGGCCGGCGGCGTGCGCCTCTAATGTAACTAAACTGCACCGTTAATGTTTGACGAGGACGCGAGGCTCGCTGTTTGCACACCCTGCTCGCTGCCTCGTAGTAATAAATCATTCTGTCGATACACCTGCATGTGGGCTGACAACACTGACACGGTTTTATGGACAATGCGACCAATGCGAGGGGGTAGCTGAGCAACATGGTCGAGATGTAAATGTAATAGGCCGGTTCGAAGTGTTAATAGCATAGATATTCTATGATTGAGAGGGGTCAAACCTTTGTCCAACACACTTTAATTCAATTTTTTATTTTTTTTTTATTTTATGGTTTTTCTATGATTAATAGACGTGAAAGCTTGGTGCAACACAAAGGCCTAATACCGGTCCGCAGAACAAACAATTCTGAAGAATTTTGAGACTGACATGTTTCTGAACGATGTTATCTTTATCTACTAAAGAATAAAATTAACTTTGAATAGAGAGGTCATTTTAAATGTGTATAGACCTGAACTCTTGATTTCCATATCGGTGGTCTATTTGAAACTGCCAAGTTTACGATAGCTATATCGTTTTTAAAAAAGTTGATGAGCTAACAAGCCATCATCGACATTTCGTGAGTGAGTTACAATCATTCTACATACATGGAGTCAGATTCCTTTATATTTTCTAAAATATAATAAACAATGAGTTGAACTTCTTTATTAAAGTTAGAGCGAAGACCTTTGGTACTAATGAATAAGTCACAAAAAGTATTTGAATGGTGGCGAGTATAAAAAGTGTAACACTCACAAAACACAAAGGAGGATTGTTTAGTGATGAATGTTTCTCTCCACTGTTTATTCGCGAGACTTTTTATTTCTTTTATATTTTATGAGCAGACACAACAGCTTAACTTCGTTGCCTTTTTATTAAGATATATATTTTTTGACTGCCGAATGGCTAAGTGCGCATTATCAGTAATTAGGTACGCAGGCGCTGATCAAAGCAATTACCACTGTATTTCTACAGTACTGTTGATTGTGGAACAACTTAAATTACGAATATATAACTTGACTTGATGAACTGAACTTGACTTGACTAGATGGCAGATTCTACGCAAGGGGCTGTCTGAGTAGATGCTGTTGTTTTGTCTGTTTCTGATCTCGAGTATTAGCGAGTCGACACAATTCTGTGCCGGTTTTATAAGACTTAATATCGAATGCATTAAAATGGCGAGTATAGCGCAGTACCATGCAGTGCTTAATAAAAGTTCTAATTGGTGTTACTCGCAGGCAAACCGGCATATTCATCTCGTCAGTCTAGCTTACAAAAGAAAACTGTACACACATACGCTAATAAATTTTACAAATCCTTACAAAACTGTTCATTCACTATTACTCTCGAACAATTTACGAAAAATCACGTATTCGCGAGGGAAAATAAACAAATGTTGCGTGCTCGGAGAAATGGTGAAAGTGCTCATAAATCGTAAATCGCGGCGCGGTCTCGGAATAAACTGCGAATAGAAGGTATCGCGCGGGGCCGAGGCGCAATTTACGCTTAAATATCCCTTTACCAGCGCGTGGTCGTTTGGGGAACGGAATCGGCGGAATTGGGGAACAGCCGCCCGATGAATACATATTTAATGCGAGCCATCAGCGCCGCGACCCGCCGGCATCACTACACCGCCAGTAACACAACTCCGCCGTAATCTGAGCAAACGTGCATACTGATAGCGACATATGCGTATAACTTAAACAATATTTATTTATAATTTAAGATAAGACTTTCAGTAGGGGTATATTTACAGATTTTAGAGAATCTATATCTATCTATATCAGCCCATATACGTCCCACTGCAGGGCACGGGCCTACTCTACAATCGAGAGAATCGATTGAGAGTGGTTAGGCCATATAGTCCACCACGCTGGCCTAGTGCGGGTTGGCGGACTTACATACCGTAGAAATTCTTTTTAAAATCGCTACGGTATGCAGGTTTCCTCACGATGTTTTCCTTCACCGTTAAAGTGCGTGGTGATTGACTATCAATACACACATAACTCCGAAAATCAGAGGTGTGCCCTGGGATTTGAACCCGCGACCACCGTGAATATGTAGGCAGCCGCGTCTGGTCCGTTACCAACAGGCCACCACGCACTTTTAGAGAATACCGGCGTAATTTTGTTCACTGGCGTGGATTAAGCAAATCTAGAGTTTTCCAACATCATAAACGGTGAGGGTTATGTGGACGGATAAACATTTCATTACATACCAAATGTGACGAGTTCAGTTGGCTTACTGTTAATCTCTTAACGCGGTAGATTGTAATGTTCATCAGCAGTACAAAATATATTTTTTGGGTGCGGCGCGGCTCGGCACAGGAAGCGACAGATTTCCTTCGATTTTTCCGAGACGATTTTCTGGTAACGCTTAATTGAACCGATTCTCGGCGGCTGAAAGGAGCCGCTCGTTTTGTGCCGCAACGCTAGTTACACTAATTTACCCTCCACCTAAGCTTGTGTGTGTATAATAATATGTTTGTTAGTGTATATGTGTGTGTGAGTCGTGGGAATTTCGTTTTGTTTCACGGTTGTATGGTAAGCGCAAGTATCGTAATCACCGACTTGTCCAATAATACGTTCACTGGTGATTTCCATTCATGTTCACGAGCCTTGTGAATGGTTCAATTAATTCAAGCTAGTTCCACGAAACACGCCATTATATTTGGAGAGAAGCGGCGTCAATAATCACGTATTCAGTGTTGATTAACAACTCTGTTGAAGCTGCTTTCAATTTATTTATTTCAGTTGCGAATTACTTTTCCCGAAAGGATTGACGTCAGAGAAGCTGCCGATAAAAGCAAAAGCTAAATATTGCTCCAATATGCATACAATTTTAAGAGAAGGCTCGATTTTAAATAATGTAAATAAGTAATTTAATGTAATCTTAGTGCAATTGTAATTTTAATTCCCATTGAACAATACTTGAAATATATATTAAATGTCTAATTATATCAAGACTTGAATTGAGCAGTAGCTGTCTATTATTAACGTAAATACGATCTTATAAACCGCACAGTAAATATTTAACAGATTCAAATCCGACGCCTCATACATTTTTAACATTGTTTAAATCGGAAAGCTGTGTCTTATCAACAGACGTCGATAGACCATTAACATTCAATGAAAATGGTTTTCCCTTAATTCCAAGACAGATCCCCCCCTCGCCCCTCTGCGGCGTGTTCAAGGGTACATCTTCATCGGTTAAGACGAGCCCGCTTAATATGAACTAAATAATAAATGAGCTTTGTTTGTGTGCATCCATTATTTATAGTGCGTGGATCATCTTGTCTACAGCCGCCGAGACCTCGGAGCTTCGCTGAGCCGCAACTCTTTGACTGGAACACTACACCTATTTGCTATTTTCTTGTACCTGACTAAACACATCTTGGGTAAGTTGCGTTAATCTTGTACGAGTAATCATTGACTGCTAAGAATTTAGTACACCGTTAAATCATGTCAAAATATTGATGTAAGCTTCCATATTAGTCGCGTGTATTACTGAGAACTATGGTTGTCTTATCAAGTAAGAAATAGGTTCATTACCAATCCTTAGGTCAAAATACATATTACTTGTCAGTTTTGTCAGTTACCTTGATAGCTAACATACTCGTATTAGACCAGTGATTCCCAAAGTGGTCCAGGTGGACCCCCAGGGGTCCACGGGAGACTTGCTGGGGGTCTACGTAGGCGTGAACAAAAAATGGGGGTCCATAAGATGTTAATGGGGGTCCACGAAAATTTATCTGCTTTTCATAGTAAAAGCAAAAATGTAAGCATAGTTTTTAAAAGGGTTGGTTACCTACATTGTTTTAAGTACCTAACAAAGCAGATAATATTTTAATAAGGCAAGCGACTGTTACATGTCCAAACTTGCGTATTCGATATTACGTACAATTTCGTGTACAGACTTGCAAAGCGCTATCGGCCCGACAATGCTTAATGCTTGTTCAGACATGAACTTGATCACCACTATAAATACTTGATGCCAAAGGCAAACTCATTCATTTGTTTCCGGAATTTCGAAAAAAAGGTGTGAGAAAATTTATATCAGTGTTTGCTAGTGCCGGTGAAAAGTAAGTACGTACCATTTTTTTGTTATAGTACTTAAGTATTTTGTTTACGTGTACTAGTCGGTTGATCACAACTGCTTGTATAGATAGGTAACTTACAGATATTTTAATTGTCCTCTTTCGATTTGAAGACAAACACAGCACGTTTTATTCAATTGTTTTTTCACGAGAGAAGCACTGCCTCTCTAAAAAGGCCGAATAAGCAATATTGCAGAGCAATTAATTTTGTAATTTTTCTTGCAAATAACTACTAATTTTATAAAACAGTAATTTCACAATCATTTTAAATTTAATAAATAAATACACCCAACAGTCACATACATAGTTCTGACCCCACACTAAGATCGAGTCTTGTGTCGTGGGTATTAGGAACTACGAGAGACTTTTCGGTCTCACAAACACCCAGACCCGAAACAAATACCTGTGGATCACACAAATATTTGTTTCGGTGCGGGGATCGAACCCGCGGCCTCTCGTTTCACAGGCGGCGTCTAACCAACTGCGCCACGGAGGCTGACTAATTGAGTCTAATTGATTTTGAAGTAACTATTTTATCAAAACTATTCCTTTTCGGAAAGAGCGAGCGGTGCGCGGGCGACGGGAAAAGGGCGGGGCTTGAGCTTCGATGCCAGTTTGTCACGTTTTAACAATGAAACCGCAGACAAAAAATACGCAAATACACGGAGCGCGTGAACTCATTGATTTGATTAAATGTTAGATATCGTTTTTATGGTCAATTTTGGGATCTCGACTTTTATTTTTTCCTACACAAATATGATCAGTATTCGATACTGAGTACACCAATTTTTATTTGTACTATTAAAAAACTTTGGTAAATTAGGTACTTTAAAATTGATACCGTTTTGTGAAAACGTCTTTATTTGTCTTAGCGGTTTATTAGTTGGTCCCTTAGAAGCCGTAATTCTATTTCCGCGTGCTGACAAAGGCTGCGGTGTGATACCTATATTCAGAAAAAAACTTGGTTACTAAAAAATTTTTTTTTACAGGTAACGTAACTGACACGAAACATGGCTACAGCAAAGAAAAAATGTCGACAATATAGTGTCGATTATTTGAAATATGGTTTTTTTTTGTTCCATCAGAGGTAGACAAACAGTTGCCCATGTGCCTATTATGCAACAAAGTTTTAAGCAATGACTCTATGAAACCATCAAAGCTCGAAGATCATCTAAAAAGGTGTCATACTGATAAAATAGGTAAAGATTTAAAATATTTTCAAACATTGAAGGAAAAATATGAAAAGAGACCCACCATGCACAGTATGCTCGCTTCAACATCTCAAAGTAACGATGATGGCTTGCGGGCATCTTACAATATCTCATTACTTATAGCAAAATCTGGAAAACCGCACACTATCGGAGAACAATTAATTTTACCCGCTGTTGAAGAGGTTTTAAAAACTGTTTTGCACAAATCTCCATTTGACGTACTAAAAAGAATTCCATTAAGTAACAATACTGTACAAAGACGCATTGATGAAATGAGCTCTTGTATCGAAAGTTTTTTGTGCAATCATCTGCAAAAAACTCATTTTTCTATACAACTGGACGAGTCAACGTTACCCGGTAATGAAGCATTATTATTGGCATATGTCCGATTTATTATGGAGGAAGAAATTCACGAAGAATTGCTATTTGCCAGAACTTTGAGAGACTGATACTAAAGGCGAATCAATATTTAATGTCCTGAGTAATTTTTTTACGGAAAAATCGATTCCATTTACAATCATTATTTCAGTGGCAACAGACGGAGCTCCTGCAATGGTCGGGCGATATCGTGGGTTTATAAGTCATGTCAAAAGAATTATACCAGGACTTACAGCTATTCATTGCGTAATCCACCGACAACATCTTGTGGCAAAACATTTAAGTGACAGGTTGAACCAATCTCTTCATTTTGTAATAAAAGCTGTCAACAAAATCAGAAGCAATGCATTGAATACGCGTTTATTTGCTCAATTGTGCGACGAAAATGATGAAGACTTCCAACGACTGCTCTTACATACTGAAGTACGCTGGTTGTCGAAAGGTGCATGCTTAACGAGATTTTACTCTGTTTTCGATTCCGTATTAGAGTTCCTAGAAAGTAGAGATCCAGATTTAAAAGAAAACTTGATCAAATTCAAATCAGACATTGCGTATTTGACAGATTTGTTTAAAAAATTTAATGATATTAACTTGCAGTTACAAGGGGACAGCCTGAATTTAATAAAAACAAAGAGGATAATTTTCTTGGGAAATTGAAATTTATGAAGCAAAACATTAGTCGGCGCGAATTCTCTCAATTTCCAAACTTATCGCAGGTAGAATGTATTGATGAGGATATCCATACCTACAGTCAACATTTAAATGCTCTGCATGATGACTTCAAAACCAGGTTTGAAGAAATGCTGACGATGGATATACCACCATGGATCATAAATCCATTTGATGAAACGGAAGTGGCCAATGTTGTATTACAAGAGGAGCTGCTCGAGCTAAGCACCAATGAGGAGCTGAAGGTGAAATTTAGAAAAGGCTACCAAACATTTTGGCTGCAAGCAGAAATACCCGAAAAATATCCTGGACTGTGGGAAATCGCAAGGAAATTTTTAATAGCTTTTCCCTCGTCATACCATGTCGAAAGGAGTTTTAGTGCCGTTACAAACCTCTTAACAAAAAAAGGAGCAAATTGAACATCACAGAGCGGGGGGATTTGCGGTTATTGCTCACAAAAATAAAGCCAAACATTGATCGTTTGCTGACACTCCATCAAATACATCCTTCCCATTAATTAAAATTATGACCTGAACCTATATTACCTTATTATTTTTTTCATGTAATTCTATTCTTTTAATAAATAAAGTGTTATAAAATGTACCATTTATATTTTTTATTTTACCTATCGGAATATAGGGACAGAACTCAGAAGCGACACAATTTTATTTTTTACGACTTTAAGAATGTGGTAGAAATGTAGCAGCAGGGGGTCCACCGATACCAGTAAAATTTTGAAAGTGGTCCACGAGAAAAATAAGTTTGGGAACTACTGTATTAGACCATAATATTAGGTATCCATATCTGAATTACTAATTAGTACTTGAATCCTATTCACTACCTTCGAACCTCGCTCATATCAGTAGATTGTACGTGTGCAGTAGTGACACGCGATGGCCCAATTAGTTCCGGCGCTGCACGCACCCGGCGTCTCACAATATTAATACAGCAATGAGACACAACACAATGCCTCCGTGCGAGCTTATTGTGAAGGCCGAGCGGATTACGCGACACTTGAGGGATATTACTGTGTCTTTCTGATTGGACGTGTAGTATGATTGTTATGCTCTAGTAGGTTGTTGTATGCTAATTTAGCTTCTTTTATTTTGTGTCGTAATAATAATAGGTTTAGTTGAAATAGAGCTTCATATAAGAATTATTTATTTGAGTATAAAGTAGTGGGTGATGGGTTAGTTGGAAGCGTACCGAGTTGACAAAGTTTAGAGGTAAAACAGAAGATTTGAGTCCAAGGCACTCATATCTGGTTTAAAAGTTACGTAAAGTCGAATTTGTGTTCTCAAAATTATGCCTTTCCAGAAATGATAAGGCATTGTCTTGGCATACTCAGCTGGTTAGACACATTCAGTGTGTTTATTTACCTTAAGCATTAATGGACATTCATAATTAAGAAACTAAAATGCCTAAATTGTGTCTAAATTTCATATCAATGGTTACACATTTCATTGAAATTAATTGAAGCAAGTTTCCAATTTTTCATTATGTATAGTTATAAATATATAGGCTGACCCCAAAATACGACACACGCGTAGCGTAGCGTCACTATGAGCTACCTCACAGCGCGATGAGTAGTTAAACTAATTCCAGCGGAGTCAACGCAGTTACAACTCTTCACTGGAGCTGCGGATATCGACGAGTAGTTTCCTCGCGCCACATTCACATGCGGACTAATATTTGCGAACGCCACATAGAATGCGCTCTCACAGCGTTTTTTTACGTCATTGGCCAGCTGCGCCAACAACTACTATAATTTTAAATGCACAGTTTCCTATAGTACTGTAACTAATAGACAGCAAGTTAATTTACGGAAACATTTTAATTCAACCGCTTAGAGTTATAATGAAATGATCAAATTCAAGATAATCCGATTGTAAGGCGACCCAACCTTAAAGTGCATTCAAATCTCTTTGTCTCGCTAGAAGGTACTCATAAAAAAATACTTTCTCTTATATGGATCCATGTTTATACCAAAGACTTGTGAATTGTAAAATTAATAAAGATAACTATATAATAAATAAAACATTATGTCTATATTTTTGTAAGTTAGTCCAAGAAGCTCGTACACAAATCCAAACGACCTTAGCACTATTAGACGATTCTATTATAAATTATAGTGACTGGAGTATTACCAATAAAGACAATTCTTCGTTTAATATAAGTTATCAGCTCTAATTTAAGATCATGTCGCCCGGCTAGAATAGACTACGAGTTACCACGGTTCGCTGTCGCCGCGAAGTTTCCTCTAATTAACTTAGGCCTTGCTTGATCTGACTCCACTCGGAAATATTAATAGATGTCGTACTTATATTAAGCTGGCAGCCTTCATGGTAGTTGTTAAAACGTCGGCTGTAAAACAATGTGGCTTAGTTTTGTTTTCCACTCTGTCACAAATATTAGTGTGACAAAAAGTTTTAAAGTGTTTAGAGTTCATTTGATGTAAGATCTAAAAGTTCTATCATACTAGTTTCTAATACTTGGTATTTTAGTATGAGATAAGAACTGTATCCATTTATTCAAATTATCAGAACACGAAGAGTTTTACCTTTCCAATTGTACTAATATAATATTTATGCAGGGTGAGCGTAATATAATTGTTGCACGTGGCACAAAGGTTTGGGTAATGGGTTAACGACTTGGAGTATTATCCTTTGCAAAATAACCTATAAACTCGCCTCAATGTCAGCCGGGCGTTCATTCTTGATTTAGTTCAAAAACCTACACTTTCAACGATATTAATGTAAATATTACTCTTGTTTTTATTTTATGGATCTTAACAGCGCCTATGCAGTAAGCACAAGCAATATATTATTCTAATTTTTGAAAATTCCTATTGCTATTTTCTATAAAACCATTGTTGTTTTATCGAGGTTAATACTGTAAATCAATTTTTTTCAAACGTATGTTCGTAAGTTTTAGAACAATCCATGATGATCTTTCCTTCTTTGTGAATGTTTTATTATGTGATTTCGTAAGCAAGAGAAACGTAATTTTGAATAAAACATTATTTATGTCCAGGCGTACGCAGCAAATGTGTTTTATTATGAATGCGGTATACTCGGTAAGTAATAATAAAGCGTAATGCTCAATAATGATATATTTGATGACGTAAACAATAAGCAGTCGCCATACGTCATACATACTGAAAGAGCGGTCACAACCCACGCCTACACATTATTAATATAACATGTAGGACTCGAGCTTTCATTTGCGATATTACGAGCGACGATACTATTTATTATAACAATCCAATAGTACCTACACATTTATCAATTGTATCGTAATCTTCAGTCACGGGAAGTGTTCTTTGAAATATAGGTTATACTCATTAATTTTAACAGTGATTTATACATGGGTAAGTAATACATTTTATGTGCATAGTATGTATATGAAAATAATGCGAGCTGGCTAGTTTGGCAGCAATGAAAGTTCAGGTTTGAATGCAGCGGTTCTAATGCCTCACCAAAATAAGACTTGAGTAAGATCAATTGCTTCGAGTCAGCAGCTTCATTAAGTCTTTGTTTTGATGCCCTTTGTAAGACAAATCTGGACGGTGCAAGTAATAAAATAGTTCGTCATAACAAACGATACATGAGATAACTAATATTTTATCGTTTTTTTCTTTGCAGTATTAGCTTTGAAGCAAATGAAGAGATCGCGCGGTCCCGCCGGGGGTGACACTTGACAGAGGGTGGCACCCCTCACCCCACACTGCACATTATAATCGCTGCAGTTATTTCGATGCGCTAATGGCATAAATCAGTTATTGTGCAAATGTGCGTTGTGAGTAAGGTCGGGAGCGACTCGCAACACGCATGTGACGTCATAGGGAATCGATTTGTTCGACGCTTAACGCTACATAAATATCGTAATTTATTTTTATGAGAATATAATCGAATTACGGAATAAATCATTGCAACTGTTGTTTAGGTAATTTTGGTACAACTTCATAAAAATGTTAACTGCACTGCATGCTAGGTTCTGCGCTAGCTTGCACAATTTAGATAAAAACACTTTATACGGATAAGTGCATAACGCTAAAAGTGATTTATTATCTAATAGAATTTATAACTATTACAAAAATAGGCTAAATAAAACATTCAAATATGTACATGATACAATTACAATGATTACAAAGCAGTAAGTACTATTTGACACAATAACACGCATAATAAACCAATTGAAACAAAACAAATCGCAGTCAAATTTCGTCCACATTGTCCACTAGTTATAAATAAATACACTAACATGTTAGACGGTAAATATTTAGCCGCAGCACACAGTGTGACAGCGGTGTCCGCGCTTGCACAGGATAATTCTGTGCGAGGAAGACGGGCGACGTGAGCGGCTGGATGTTGTGCATCTAGATGCTAGCTGCGAGATGTAAACGCCACGAAAGCACGCCGAGTCGCGAATGTCTTCACTGTACCGACATGGTTCTATTTCTGTGTTTATACCTATTCTGGATAACAATGAGATTTTATATTGTTTTATAATCCAAAGTCTATTGTGTATAATATGTACACAGGTTTTTTGTCTATGATGGGGACTATTCTCGCGGAAAGCGGTTGATGAACGTTACACTGCTCTATATTCACGTTGATGGTCGGTGCGTAGCTTGAGGTCGAGCTGACCGCTTACTCGCTGTATAAATTCGATACAGGGCAACGAGCTATTTTAATTTCTCTTGCTTACCACACTTTGACATTGTTTGAATCACCGATTATCGTCAGAACCTCAGTGAACATTTCTTTGAAAGAAGAAGTAAGATGTTATGTATATTTTACGCAATAAAGTATGATGTTTTGAAACATATCCCATTTGAGGGTGACGTTTCATCCCGGGTGCAGTAATGGGTAGTGAGTAGTGATCAATTGTTTTCGCAGCACTGCTCGCTGCGTTTGTCGTGTTTAAGTGTCAGCTTTGTCTCACTTGCCAGTTCTTTTGTCGCGCTAGGGTTGAACTACACGAGTTATTTAAATGTTGCTTATTAGTGTTATATTTTAATATGATTATACAAAGGACGGTATATTTGTTGCTTTTTTTAAATATTTCAAGCAAAAACTAACCAACAGTTTATCAAACTATTTTACATTTTTATACTTTATTTTATAGGTATTACTTTTATTACAAAAATAACAGCTGCGTATGGTAGAGATTGAATAAAATGAAGGATATTTTAAAACCGATCTAGCCAAGCAGCAGATAAATGATCATTTACTAGATGTCGCTTTCCGTTCACTGTTCCATTTTTCACAGGTATTGATGTAATTTTATGTTCCTGTGAGTGGTCTAATATGAATAACCGTTTGTGTATCACGCGACGGTGCCACGAAGCAGTGCGCGGGGTCAGACATCTCAACCCTCATGAATATTATTTACTATTCCAATTGATTTCCAGAATCAACCCTCCGGCGGGGGCCGACAAGGCAAGACATTCGTGAGGTGCTGCTAAATAATTCCGTGTGTGTCGCTAGTGTTGCTTGCCCGGCTCCCCGCGCCCGCCCCGCGTCGCCCTCGCCGGCCGGCGGAGACGGCCCGGTGTAATTGTGCTAACTACAGGCGGGTTGTGAGCAAACGTTGCCGAGGATAAGCGAAGGTATCGTTTACGAACAACGGCTCGGAACACGGCCGCGTGCGTTGCGTCCGACACAAACGTGTACGTTTTAGTCACGAGCGGCTAACGAGCCATGCGCTAATCTCGGCTAACGTGCGCCGCCTTGATTTGTGTGTCTACTGACTACACCCGTACACAACCCAATGTGGTTCGTTTAATTGTTACGATCAGCCGACATCGCACATCAACACTAATATATGAGACAATACTAATATATGGAACCGTGTCGGTCACAACGCTCCGATTTATTGTTGGGAATAGAAATACGCATTTGGAGGATTCTACATTTCTGTTAAAAACAGTCTATATGACAAGTCCTTCCAAAACAATTAACATGAAAAATCAGAACATAAAACAGCGAGCGTCTGGTGTTGTTTATTTTAAAAATTCAATAAACATCAATTTTAACTTAAACTCGTGAAACGATGAAAGCCCTTTGAAGTTTGATATAATTTAATCAAGTAAAGTGTGTCACTCAAATCACATTTTGAACAACAAAATAACTGAAAACACCTGCAAACTTCAGGCGAGTTTAAAGCTTTGAACGCGAGTAGCCTTCACGTCACTTGGTGACTCCCGGCGACGAGGACGGACCGAGCGCGCCCCGCGTCGCCCACGGGCCCCAGCGAACGGATGTAGGGGTACAGTTAGATTTTATATAGACTTATTTCATGAATAATTGCTATTAAAGTTTTATTACATTCATTTCTCTTGCAGCACTATTTTTAGTCTTGTGAATTTATAAGCAGGATGTTGTATCGTTGCTGAAGTGTGTTTTTAGGTGTCAATGTATCGTAATTAATTATTTTGTATTACAGAAGATCTTAGTACCAGAGACGACGTGTGTCGTTTGCTTGTTCGCATGTAAATTGAAGGCGACAGTGCGACAAGGCGACTCGGCGCGACCCGGCACGCGGCGCTGCGCTCCTTTCAAGATATTTTTAGAGGCGTTTACTTCTCAGCTTTAATTAGAATAATTGGAGACAAGCTCTCGACGAGCTACAAATTGTCGGAGTTTTCGTTAAGAATGTTGAAAGAGAAAACAAGTTGCCATTTTTTTTCGACGACGTAACGTCCAATTTGCGAGTTTAAAGTCGAATTTAGAAATGTTTGTTGATACTAAACGCAGCAAATTAAACTTGGCGGATACGGCGTGGCTTCAAATGCCGGGAAACTTACATGAGCGACAACAGAAGTGGAGTGAACGTCGCGTACCTACGCACCCACCACAGGACGCACGGAACAGAGCGCTCGCTGCATCTTACCAATTATATTTCAACTAAGTGCGTGCAATTTCATAAATTTCATAATTTAAAAAACACAATATTCCAGACTGAGGTTAGAAAACATCATAAATCTTTTCTTTTGTCGTTCAACTCACAACAAAAGGCATTTCGCGTCACAAAAAGAGATTGCGTCCTAACAAGCGTGTAATCTTGTTTTGTGAACCTAAAATCGGAGCTTCGTTTTCGCTATCATCCAATTGTACACCGAAAAATATGGTCTATTAAGTCTTCTGTAAGATGTAGCGCTGCGTTTCAGTGTTCGCACACCGAAAATTTTTAACAACCCTCTCTGTGTCCGCTCGCGAGAGGTTCATTAGTGGCCCCGCAGGCCCGGGCGCGGCGCGGCGGGCCGCGTCGCTGCACGCGGAGGGTTGTGTGCGATTATGTGCCGAGCGCCGCGATTTGTGGAAATGTGGCAAATTAAAAATATTAATATTGAATATTCATAGAGCGCTCGCACCGCGCTGCGCCTGTGAGCGTGCCCGCGCTCGTGTGAGGGCGTCGGTGACAAAGCCACCGTAATGCTCCGTCAATAACTCCGTGTCGGATGGCAATATAAATATTGCGACTGAATGTGTTATGTTCGGGGAGTAAACAGTCGGTGATGATTAAAAATACCATCGTTCAGTTGTTTCAGTGTGCGCTGCCAATCCTTAATGTTTGTGTTTTGGTATCGGCATGCATATTGTATGTTTTTTGTTGATAAGTTGAATTTTTATTCTGATTGAGACTCAACTTCCAGGTTACGTTACGTTTTTGTGCAGATATGGCACACAGAATACTGTATTTTATTTTCAGGACAAAAGGTTTACTTTACGGGGAAACTTTTTTAAATTATAACACGAGCTCCGCGATGTAGCATTCATTCTTCCATTTATTTTGTAATCAATTAAACTTTTTTTTTAGTTTCATGTATTTATCATCCCTTTATATCATTATTGTAAATTATATATTCCTGATACTTATACTTTTTTATTTTTATGCGCCTGCCATATTTTCAATCCAAAAATTTACTAGCAGAGAATGTCTCGGGCATTAAGTCCGCCTTTATACTGTCTAATGTCTATGTATGTATAAGAAACTTAATCAATTATTAAATAAATTCTTTGAATTGTCGAAGCTTCAAATGGGGGATCAACTAATTATTCACCAACTTTATTTAATTTAAAATATCCCACCAAATCATCATTTTCACCATAGTGTGACTTGGTTTATTTTATGGTTATCCAATGTTTTGTCTTATTCGCTCAAACTGAATTTAAAAGTCGTTCGAAAGGGACAAAACCGTCAATAACTAAAATGGGTTTTAAAACTGTCTGTGAACAAGGCCGAAGTGTCCCGGCGTACAAACAGAGCGTCGCACGCGCGGCGGCGGACGGGCGAGGGGCGAGGGGCGGGGCGGGGTAAGAGACTCCGCGCTTTGATATGCTAATGAGGCGTCGCCTCGCGCACCTTCCATCCTGCCAATGTATTTTTTCAGCGCCCCAAGAACGTGTTTATTCTGCTTCTTTATTACCTTCCGAAATACTGAATAAGGGTACATTACACTGTTTTTGTGTCACCCACGCGACATTGTATGCAAATTGACTTTCCGAGTGTCGATGAGATAAATAGTTGCTATCCGCATACGACATTCAACAGCATAATATGACATAATGTAGTGGAAACATAACGATCATAATGCTTCAAGGGAATCGCTATCTCTTATCGGGACTTATAGTCTGCTGTCCGACGTGTTCTCTTCTTCCTACAATTTTGTGATCCTTAATAATAGGAAATGACGAAGGAACTTGATTAATTTTATTAATCAAAAAGTAAAATAACAGAACGCGAATATAAGGGCAGTGCAGATACTTTGCAGAGGCAAAATAAAACAATATGCATTCAGAATAGTCACCATCTGTCATTCAACAGCTTTGCTTTAATATTTAACGTATACAGACTGCAGTTAAGCTTACTATGACAGATTTGGTTAATCCCGTCCGCGTAGGTGCGTCGCGTCGGAGGCCAGTTCACACGGGCGCTGCACCGTGTATTTATCGGTGGGTGTGAACGGCTCGCGATTAACCCGGCGACGCGGCGCGGCGATGTGAGCGGCGCGGCGCCCGCTCCGGGTCGCGGAGAAAGTGAGTTATTGGCTCCGGCGCGCCTCGCAGAGTTTAAACTCAAGTCTGTATTCTTTTACAGGAATACCACCTTATTTCCTACCAATTTCAGGGTAGTTAGCTACCTCACGAGTAGTGTTGCTTTTGACGAAAATAAAAAAATCTGACGTAGACACAAGTTTGTTTGTAAAGCACTACGTTCTGGCACGTTTCAACTACAATCTGTCCCACGGACGACCTATGTGAATTGCCAGTTTTGTTGTGTATGTCCGATGTACGTGATTACCGTTATTAGTTTAAATGGAGGTGTCTGAAGATTTTCGAGGGTCTACAAAGGACCCACGATTTAGTTACTTTTATTAAATTCTGTAAATGAAATATTGGAAATTATTTATCAGAAGATGTGGGGTTAGATGATCGGTAAACGCAACCGTCAAGAAATTATTCTATTACAACACATGTAAAGGTAACATCAGGCTTCACAAGTGCAAAACAGGATAGAGGGACAAATAGGTTGGTAGAGTAATGCAGTAACTAGAAGCACTAGCAGTAAAGTTGTCACAGCGATATACATTTTCTATTATGCTACAAGTCCTGAGTGTTATCGCTAAATTTGCGGCTTTGTACAATTAAATCTCCCACTAAATAGTTGTGAAATTCGCGAAACAAAGAGCTCGGCGTCCCGGCTCTGTTCGTTATGTGATATCGTTTACAGTTTACCTTTGTTCAGGAGGAGTGGGGAATGAACCTCCCCTCCCGCTCACCTTACCCTCCGTATAAAATAAACTAATAATTTAGCGGCTCGCTTGTTGAACACGCAATTTCCTTGAGATATTTTTAATGATTTATGGTGAGAATGTGGCGAAGGTGAAATTGTTACATAAAATATAATATATCGGCGGTGTATCGTTTGTTTCTTACCGCTCTTAATAATATTGGCTGCATTTTTAGTTGTAGTTAGTTCAGAGATTTTCTATTTTGTTTTTTTATGTGATAAAACATATATTTTGACAGAATTGCGTCCTTTGAATCATAGAACGGTATGTAACGGGATGTAACGGGACGGGACAAGAAATGCAGTATAGAAGGATCGTCACGTTGAGTTAAAATATAAAATATTAGTACGCAAAATAATATGTGTCTGATGTAGACTGGACTCAAAAAGTGTCTGCCCCGGGCGAAGCCGGGTCGGGGCGCTAGTATTTGAATAAAGTATTTTTTATTGCTATGAATGACGAGACGAGCATGCCATTGTCCTGATGGTACGCGATAGGACCGCTTACGGACAGTTGAAAAACCAAACAATGCCTGGGATTCCCCTTCGGTCGCCATTCTGATACATAAGATGGTAAGTCTCATTATGTTATTGAGGTCAGAGGGTCATTCTTCTGGCAACCTGTCCGGCTGTCTTACAGAATGGCACGGGCACGCACTCCCGGCCCCTCGAGCCACCATTGCCGCATTCCACTTCCCATTCCGCGGCTTTGGTGTCCTCCCCCCACCCCCATCACTGGTGGTAGGGTTTGGGATTGAGTTCTATTTTTTTACTCAATGCCAAATCCAAGCGGGTTGGTACCACCGTCCGGTCTATTTTTGCCGCTAAGTAGAAATGCGTTCCGGTAGAAGGGCTGGATAGCCGTTCCCCCCTCATCCGTTCCCACCCTTCTGATAGGTGTTGGTGGATCCAGGCGATGCTCGTTGATGTGGTTGGGTGTCGGGGCGGGCATTAGGCTGGGGGACGCTGGTGTGGAGTACAGGGAGACCCGGTGGGAACGGTCACCGCCGGCCGCCTGCCGGTCAGTAGGGGACCTGAACCCGGGGGCCCACTATTGTCAAACTCCCTCCCCGGGAAGCTGTCCCGCCAACCGGCGAAAATCCCGTCATGCAGTCGTCGTGCCAGAGTGGGAGATTGGAGTGGATCCCGGCGACTGCACGCGGGGGGGCACCGGGGGCCCTTCCGTGCTTCTCGCTGGCTCCTCCTATTGCCGTATGCCCGTCCCGCACTATATCCTCCCTTTCTCGGGTATCGTCTTGGGTCAACCACGCTTTTTTCCTTTCCCTATCCCACTCTCTTTAAAATTAAAATAAAAATGCGAAGGAAAAACAAAAGTAGGCTCTCCACGGCGGGAAATGCATCCACATTTTCTGTGGACTTCTGCAATGTCAGGGGTCTACATAGCAACCTCGACGCCGTCCACCACCATCTAGAGACGGCGCGGCCTGCCCTGCTCTTTTTAACGGAGACGCAAATATCCGCCCCTGACGATGTATCGTACTTAAATTACCCCGGTTACGTATTGGAACATCAATTCCTACGTAAAGCCGGGGTGTGCGTCTTCGTCAGGGGTGATATCTGTTGTCACCGCCTTCGGGGCCTCGAGCGTCGGGACCTGTCCCTATTATGGCTGCGGGCAGAACTCAAGGGTAAGACCCGAGTCTACGCATGCCTGTACAGGTCCCACGGCAGTGACACGGGATCTACTCAATTATTTGAGAGCGTCCAAGTGGGGACTGACCGGATTCTCGAGCAGTTCCCTTCCGCGGAGGTAGTGGTCCTCGGTGATTTCAACGCTCATCACAAAGAGTGGTTGGGATCCAGGACCACTGATCTCCCCGGTCGGGCTGTTTACGAGATGGCCTTGGCTTATGGTCTCTCGCAGCTGGTAACACAGCCCATCCGTGTTCCAGATGTTGAGAGCCATGAGCCCTCTATGTTGGATCTTCTGCTGACGACACACCCGAACGGATACAGGATAGTGGTTGATGCTCCACTGGGATCGTCTGACCACTGCCTGGTCCGTTCGTGGGCCCCTGCAGCGGGTTCCAGTCGTTCTTCTACAACTGGAACTCGCAAGGTTTGGCGGTATATGTCAGCAGATTGGGACGGACTCCGAGAATTCTTCGCGTCCTACCCATGGAGGCGGCTTTGCTTCTCCTCTGATGATCCTGGCGCCTGTGCGGACTGTGTCGCGGAGACAATTGGCTTGGGTATGGAGACCTTCATACCCAGCTCAAAAATACCCGCAGGGCGTCGCAGCAGGCCGTGGTACAATCGTGCCTGCGGCGTTGCTGCGCGCCTCAAGCAGTCCGCATACGCGGCGTGGCAAGACGCCAGGAGGCGTCGGGATCCAAATTCGAAGGAGGAGAAACGGAAGTTTAATGCCGCCTCTAGATCCAACAAAAGAGCCTTAGCTAGGGCCAAGGCGGAGCACATCCGCAGAATTGGCGAGCGGCTCAAAAGCTATCCCTCTGGAAGCCGTGCTTTTTGGTCGCTCGCTAAGGCTGTGGAGGGCAATTTCTGCCTATCCAGTCTCCCACCACTGCGTAAACCCGATAACAGTTTGGCCCACAGTGCAAAGGAGAAGGCCGATCTCTTGGCCCAATTCTTTGCCTCGAACTCGACTTTGGATGACGGGGGAGCCACACCGCCGAACATCCCCTGGTGTGAGAGTCTCCTGTCTGATATAAAAATCACCCAGCGTGCTGTCAGACGGGAGCTCATGGCTCTCGACATCCATAAGTCGAGTGGGCCGGACTGTATCCCCGCAGTGGTTCTTAAGACGTGCGCCCCTGAGTTGACCCCCGTGCTAACGCGCCTTTACCGTCTTTCCTACAAAACCAACCGGGTTCCCGCTTCGTGGAAGGTCGCCCATGTCCACCCAGTCCCCAAAAAGGGTGACAGATCGGACCCTTTATGCTACAGGCCGATTGCTGTCACATCCTTACTCTCCAAGGTCTTGGAGCGAGTTATAAACACTCAGCTCCTGAGGTATCTTGAGGACCACCAGCTGATTAGTGACCGCCAGTACGGTTTCCGTCACGGTCGTTCAGCTGGTGATCTTCTTGTGTACCTCACGCACCGTTGCGGTCGGCCTTGACATAGCGAAGGCGTTCGATCGAGTGTGGCATGGCGCCCTTCTGGCGAAGCTACCTGCGTATGGTATCCCTGAGGGACTCTGCAAGTGGATCGCCAGTTTTTTGGATGGTCGGAGCATAAAAGTCGTGGTGGACGGCTGTTGCTCCGAGACCAAGACCATTAACGCTGGTGTTCCACAAGGATCGGTGCTATCGCCGACACTCTTCATCCTGCATATCAATGACATGTTGTCTAACGACAGCATGCATTGTTATGCGGATGATAGTACGTGTGACGCGCGATACATCGGCCATCAGAGTCTTTCTCGAGGTTCCATTGAGGAAACACGGTCTCAACTTGTGTCTGAAGTCGAGAGATCTCTGGGGCGGGTCTCCGAATGGGGTGAATTGAACTTAGTTCAATTTAACCCCTCGAAGACACAAGTTTGCGCATTCACTGCGAAGAAGGAACCTTTTGTCATGGCGCCGCAATTCCAAGGAGTTACTCTCCAAAGATCCGAAAGTATTGGGATCCTCGGCGTCGAAATATCGAGCAATGTTGACTTTAGGAGTCATTTGGAGGACAAAGCCAAACTGGCGAGCAAAAAGTTGGGTATCCTGAACAGAGCCAAGCGGTACTTCACGTCGGGTCATAGATTGACGCTTTACAAAGCACAAATCCGGCCCCACGTGAAGTACTGCTCTCACCTCTGGGCAGGTGCCCCAAAATACCAGCTCAACCCACTTGACTCCTTACAGCGACGAGCTTGTCGAATAGTCGATGATCCCAATCTTACGGACAAATTGGAACCGTTAGGACTGCGGAGAGACTTCGGGTCTCTCTGTGTGTTCTATCGTCTGTTCCATGGGGAGTGCTCCGAGGAATTGTTTGAGATGGTACCAACATCGCCCTTCTACCATCGCACCACCCGTCACCGCAGCAGAGTTCATCCCTACCACCTGGAAGCGTACCGCTCCCGAACGGTACGTTTCCAGCGTTCTTTCTTACCACGTACGTGCAAGCTCTGGAATGAACTCCCTGCATCGGTGTTTCCTGAGCGCTATGACCTGTCCTTTTTCAAACGAGGCTTAAAGAGAGTACTATCCTTAAGGTAGGCAGCGACTTTGTTGTGCTGGACCCCTGGCATTGCGAAGGTCTATGGGCAGCGGTAGCCGCTTACCATCAGGCGGGCCGCTAGCTCGTCTGCCTATACGGCAATAAAAAAAAAAAAATGTCCAGCTTTTACTCTGGCTACAGTGTTCTTGAAACCGGAGCACAATAGTGTATTACACTGCTGTTTGGTGGGAGAATGGATATGCGATGGTTCCGCTGTTTGGCAGGAGAAATAGACATTGCGGTGATACAAACCCAGGCAGCCTCTCACATGATATGAGAGATCTACCACCAGTAAGTAATAGACATTAAAAAAACAAATTCCTTAAAAAAATAACATGACATCAATTTATTGGTCAATATTACCATCATAAAATAAAAATATGATGACATTTAACAATACAATGATACAATTTTGTACCTATTAAATTCATCCGACAACTACAATAAAACATAAATAATCGATCAATCTGCCTTTTCTTCCATTCAGATCGATCCGTAGAAATATATCGTAAAATAATTGCTCTGCGTTGAAGCACTAAGTCTCGGTGGGACATGAGTGATGGCTAGACTAGACGGAGGCCTTGTTCCTGACAGAGACAAATGAGTGGCGACAGTGTTTTATCACACTTCGACAATGGACGAGGGAATCGCAGCGGATTTCCTTTCCTACTTATTTACCATTCAAGGAACATGTGCTACTGGGCTGACTATAATAAATTGTCACACCTAGTCTATGTATAGAGAGAAGTTTAAGCTACTCGTATAGGTTTTGTTTTGGATGAATTGTATAAATAAATATACCGCGTTGATACGACAGATGGGCATTAAATTACACTACGTATACTATACGTCCTTAGTATTAATTCGACACGGCACAAAAATTTATAATACCAAAAATGAGATTTTGTTTGTTTCAAGCAAATTAAATAGCCTACAAATAAGAGTAAAACGCAACCATCCTTTGTAAATAAATTTCACTGAACATTGATGAACTGAACTGGCAACGTCGCGCGGGGCGTATGTTATCGTCGTGTCGTGGCGAGACGCCGCGCGCCAGCGCACCGCGCGTAGTTACGTAGTTTTGAAGGTAGTTTGTAAGTCTAAAATTCGTTCTTTCCAAGCAGCGGGTATTTGCCGCGCTGGCACTCCCTCCTGATGCGGCACCATAGATAATACACTATGTGCGGCACTATACCTAGTATCTTTGTACTGCCAATGTTATTGTGCGGGCGTTCCTGGGGCAATTGTGGCTGTCACCATACCTTTCGCGGTATGTACACAGAGCTAAAGCTGTGTTTCCATGGCATTCACCGTAAATAAAAACCATGCAGTGTATTCTGACGCGGTGTAAGTTACACGAGGCATTGTTAAACAGTTTAATTACAAACACAAACACAATTTAATTACGTGTCCTCGACAATAAAAAACAGTCAATAACAAAAAAACATTAACTAATAATTATCCCAAGCTACGTGTCCTGTCACAATAAAAAAAGAAATAATGTCTTAAACTCATTAAGTGTCTGTCCTATCACAATAACAATACAAAATCACAATTTTGTCACAATAAAAGGGGCGCGGTGCGGCAGCGCAGGAGTTTCCGTGTTACATCCGTTCCGAAAGGATAGCGACGGCGCACTAAAATAACAATTTCTTTAGCAAACAATTTTTATTTGTTAAGATGCAATAGCAACACACTGACCTATTTCTATTTCTTTTACGCGCGGGATGTTTTGCTATGATTTGTCTCTCTCGTAATGAAAGTGCAGGTGTGTATTTATTGCTTCCTTATTTGCATCGCCAACTTTTTAAGTAATTTAGTTGTACTTATTTATGTGACTTGTGTAAGAGCGGCAACAGCGCGTAGATTTTATTAGGATCTATCGTTTTAAGGTGTTTGACCTGTGCGTTATACGTAATCAGCTGTTAGAAAAGCTACATCGTGTTCAAATGGAGCAAAAACTTACAAAATCACTTATGACTCAACTACTGCTCCTATTTAATTGATTTTTAGTACAGAACTTGGAAATGGTACCTAGTATATGCAGTTTAAAAAAATGCCCATCGGTCGTATCAACTTTGTATATATTTAACAGTAACGTAGATACATACTCATGATTTATTAATGATAAGTGTTATGACCGATCAAATATAGACTCTTTATCGTCATCAATGGGACATTGCTATTGTTGACGATTTGTTTTGTTTTATTTCAAAGGTTCAACAAAGAAGCTAATGTGCCACACGACAACGATGCTACACCTGTGGCAAATGGTTACCAAGACCCATGAAACATTAAAATTTGAATCGTGGTGTGGTCGGCCTGTCAATACGGAAAGAGAAAGCAAAAAAAAAGAACAAAATACACTGCAAACAAATTGGCTAATAAAATTACAACATTTCAGTGGTGAAAGCGGCAGCGGATTCATATTTCATAGTCCGTTCCTAAACCACTTGATAATCCACACATAACAATGTCTAATTCACTACATCCATATGATAATTTATTATTTCTGCAGTAAACTAAAGATTATCCGAGAAGGTTGCGTACGAGCAAAACCAGGTAAAACATTAGGCAGAATTCACAGAAATCCATCCAGTGGGTATGAACAACGCTCACTAATGACGTGGTGTAATGAACAGCTCGCCTCGCGTGTATCAGCCGATATACTTTACTCATAATTAACGCGCCCCGCACAGAACACTATTATAATGTGAGTTATTTTACCTCTACATATTTTATGTATTTTTCTCTTCATTTGTAATTAACGATTTAACGTGAGGAAATCAGCAAACTACCTTACAAGTAACCCTCCAGAATTTCAAAAGTATTTAAATTCTAGCAACTGCATTGGACCTGTGTGGTTACTAAAGTTTGATGTCAATCAGGCAGTCGGTCGTATAATTTTAATGTAAATATTATTGTAAAACACTGCTGAAATAGTGTGTTCGCCAGTCCACGTAAGTGTGAGACAATGCCGGTAGTAGCTAAATGAATAAATAAACATTTTGTTAAATTTTTAAGCAACAATCGAAATTATTTGATTTACGATTTAACGCATTGACTCTTTTTTTTTAAACTGGTACGGCATAGTGACTGCATTGCACCTGATGGTAAGTGCTAATGCCGTCCAGATAGAGTAACGAATGGTATCAGACGGTAGTCTCATATTCGATACAATCATGCCGGCCCGCTGAGATGTCTCTTCACGCTACGACTCTCGCCATTCCTTGTAATCAGTCCACACAAAGCTTCGAAATTCTTGTAAAGAACGTAATATACGTATCAATGCTTTCCTTCAACGATGATGAAACGGATGGTCGTGAAATTCGAAAGGGTGTTTATTTGTTTATCCAATGCATGATCCACAGATGTTTTTTTTTAGCTGGCCTATACAGCTTGTTCGACAAGGCATGTTATGTGACTGATCTTACATTACGGGAAATCAACGCATTGTGATTTTCAATTAAAATAAACCTTTAGTAGATACGGCAAATTGAAAGATCAATATATAATGGATTAATTTCACAGCGGATTAAAAATAAATTGTTAATTCCACGAAGTAATCACATATTAACATTACGCAAAATTAAAGGAATATTAAATTAAATTCGTAACTCAATTATGTTCAGTAATAGTGCTTTCAGACGTGATTGTCTAAATTGTACAAAATTGATTTGATTTAGTCGGCCGGCGCGGTGTATTGAGCTATGTACTCGGCTCAAAGGCTCTGTTGATATTGGAACAAAGACCTACATAATATGTATGTAGGCTTGTGCTACGTACATATCACCTACTTGCCTAATAATAATACGCTAATACCAAACTGTTGCTTCAAGTATGGGGTTAGCACCCGACCGCTATTCTCTGGAGTATAGTATTCTATTCGATATTATTATGCTCTGTTAAATGTTCCTGTTTCCTCACGTTAAATGTTCGAATGTGTATTATACGAGAATTAAATATTAAAGTACCTTCAATTTAATTGTATAAATGTAATTTATGCTAACAGCTCAAACACGTCTCACTGTAGACCTTCCTCTACGATTGAAAGGGCTAAGGCTTTGCCCTTTTTAGATCATGTATTGCGGACTGGCGGACTATAATAACATAGAAATTATATATAAAGAGGCAAATTACATGAATTCATGCTGCTACTATCCAACACTTCACTACAAAAGCAGCTGAAAGGTGAGATGACTTGACGAGACACGGTCGCATGGTAACCCCCCTATGAATAGCATAGCGCAATGTACACGGAATTGGTAGAAATGAGATATTGTATTGACACCGCTTTGTACCGGGCCTTCTGTGAACATTCCTCGTCTTGTGTAAACCAGATCCAGCACTCATATAAGACACATCACACAGCTCTTGTGCAGAATGTAGGCCTTTGTGACGTCATCACTACTATACTCACGATTTATTCTATTACGTATTTTGAAATCAGGAATTAGAATGCACGGCTTCTGTTAGCAAGTGACATATTGTCCACATTTGGACTAAGGAGACTTCATCCTCTGGCCATTAGCACATTCACGCTAGCCTGGTTGCATTAATATAATTAAATACAAGATTCGATTTTAAAAGAAGACACAGCTGCATTCTTTAAAACGAAAACCCAAAATTGATTTTACCCTTTAGTATAATGCAATCATTATGTGATAGGTTCTTGTACAAATTGCGTTTTAATACTCAATATCTTTATTAATTACTATTAAGAGTAACTTAATACTAAACGAAACTTGTCCTTGAAACTGACACGACAGGGTTAATCGTGGTCAAATCAAAGTCACACCACACATTACCATTGATAGGGGCTATAAGTTCCAGAGCAATGCAACAAGTAATGTGAGTAACAGCGGCGCCAGCAGTGCGGCTTGCAGCTGATGCGCGGCGCTGCACGCGTGCAGGCCGGGCCCGATGCAGGCGGCGTACGCCATGCGGTGCGGCAAGTGGCTCTGCTCGTACAGCCCCGAGAACATGGCGTGGTGCGGCCCGCGCGCGAACACCGCCACGTCGTCGCCGCCGTGCGTCTCCGACCGAAGTGGTACGTCCACATGAGCACGCCACCGTATATCACCTACCAAAATGTTTATATACGGAATTCAGTTTTACAAATTCACAGCAGCGTGTAATTCATATTCGCAATTAATACAGCCCGAATTAGGAGATTCCTAAATTTTTAGCACCACCAAGCTGTCGAATAGTTCACCCGTCCTCGTATTCCTGCCTTTCTAAAATACTTATTAGTTTAAGCGATCTATCAAAAAGCAATTGAAAAATATAGAAAGTCGATAGACATTTATTTAGTGCTATGAGATATGTTGCCTGGACGGTGCTGATTTCACCATGAGGTGTGTAGCCTGTAGGTAGTTTTTATACTTTGAGCTGAGCCAGCAAAAATACTTACGAAAGTTGTCATCTTGGGTGACGTCAACACGTACGCCGCCGTCTCGATGAGCCCTGAACCCTGGTCCGTTCGTGTAAGAGAGCGTCATGAAGGGCACACCATTTATGTCTCGCATATCAGAAGGACCAAGTATGTCTTGGCCGCGCGGTGAATATCCATTGAGAGCCATAACGTGCGCGTGGTCAGCAGTGACTACAATCAGCGAGTCCCTCCTATCGAGCAGCTCGGCGGCGCGCGCCACTGCCTCGCTCATCTCTATAGTCTCGTCGAGCGCCAGGTGTGGGTAGTTGTCGTGATGTGCTACGTCGATGAGGCCTCCCTCCACAAACAAGAAAAAGCCACGCTGGTTGCGACTCAGTGTTCGTATCGCCATCTCCGTCATCTCAGCAAGCGTTGGTTCTGTAGTAGAGTTTGCTTCGAGGTGATAGTTCATATGAGACCCTTCAAATAACCCGAGCAGATACTCTGGCGGAGAGGAGCCCAACTCGTTCAGCTGTTCTTTGTTCCAGACATATCTATAACTAGCGTTGCGTTCAGCTTTGTCAGCTTGCCACTCCTCAATCAAATTTCGGCCATCGGCTCTTGTTCCTACGGTATCCTCTTCGTCATGGGTAGCGTTTGGTAAGAATTCGCGTCTGCCACCTCCAAGAATGACCTGATTAAAAATATAATATTAAAAAAAAAATGTTGCAATCTTCCTTTTTGAAACTATGCAACTTTAGTACTACGAACCTTGAACTTGTTTCCCGGATGCATGTGCACCAGCTGGTGTGCGATATCGGGACAGCGCGTGGTGTCGAAGCCTGCGTTTACCACGCTTGCATCGTTCTCCCAATCTCTCTCCGCAGTTTTAGCATAAACACCCGCCGGTGTTGCGTGAGTCACACGCGTCGTCGTTACGATACCTTTATACAAATATCCTGCGTTTGAAATATCTGACAGTTAACAACAAAATCAATAGATTACGATTTATTGATGTGTAGTACCAGCATCTCGTCCATCTGCGAGCGCCCACTCGGCTATAGTGGCCACTCTGAGTGCCTCGTCTCTAGCGGCTTCACAGTCCCGGCGAGCTACAGCTCCGTTCACACCGAGAGTTCCAAAGTTAGATTTCACTCCGCCTAAAAACGCCGTCGCCGTGCAAGATGAATCAGCTACTTGAATATCAAGGCAGTACGTCTGCAAGAAAAAATACATTCTGTTACCTAGAAGTAGGTCAACACTTATCAGACTTTTCATTTGTACAATGCTTTGGTCAACAAAGAATAGGAAGATCAAGAAGTGCTGGCATGTTACATCTCCAAACGACACGTTGCATGTGAGGAATCTACAAGCAGACAAAAACACTGCGAATGAAACGTTTTTACGAATTACATTGGAAGATCGAACGAATGTAAGATATTTAGCATAGACATCAATTAAAGACCCCATAACACTATCCACTGAAACAATATTTACCTGAACGAGGCCAGAAGTCGGAAACTTCTCAAAGGAAAGCTTGGCCTCCTCGCCGGTCTGGTTTCGCCGCTGGCCCAGCAGTATACGTGCGGCAGTCTGCGTGGTAACCGACATGCCGTCGCCCAGGAACATCACCACGTTGCGTGCGTACCCTGAAGGATGCCGCGCGCCCTCGCTGTCTCGTTCTCGGAGGGTTGCTTGAGCATCCTGCACCCAAAACTGAGAAGTAGTTTCAGCTACTTTAGTGATCCGGCTTCGTGGAAGAGCATGGAAGTCAGGGTGGTTGCGGTCGGCAGTAACTACACACCCTACCGCCACCACAAGAATTAACCGCGCAAACATCGTCACTGCACTGCGCATCTTTAGGCAAACATTTACTTTTAATAAATTCCATATTATCTAATCTATGTATTTTTAATAATAAATTAATCGCTGTTACGTTTAATTGTCACCAAGATAATATTTACTTATCAAAATGCAGTGTTTACCGTAGTAAGAACCTCTGCGAGTCGGGGTGTTTCGACTTTACGATAGTATCGAGCGTTCAGTAGCGACGAGCTTGCCGACTACGACAATACACGTGAGGATTAAGGCTTTCTAAAAATATTTCTGGAGGCACTGGCTTTCATTTTGCGTAAAGAGTACACCACAAAGCAAGTGCACGTCACGAGTTAAGACGTTTTCGCGCGCAGCTGTAACGGAAGTGACACATAACTCAGCCCCCGCTCGCCGGCACTCGGCTCGTTCCGCCCGCGAGCCGGACGCGGCGGACTGCCAACCTCCCGCACAGAAGACATGGTCCACATTATTTCTGGGATTTCCTAGTATATTGCAGTTCCAATTGAAATGGCGTATTGTGTTTTTATTTCAGCTTCCACTGGCTTAAGAGCAATAGCCGTGAATTTGTTCTTGATGAATAAACAAGCCTGTATTATCCATATGAATACTTATAATGGTTACAGATTATACAATATGAAATTTAGTTGTATATTTGAGGCTACAACATTCATTCGTAAAGGTAAGAAAAACTAATTACAGATAGAAAAAAGATGAAAAACTGTTATTCAGAATTAACTTGACGCTAAATTTTAATTGTTACTTTCATCCAATTTACTAAGGATCTACTAAAAGTTGCGGGAATTCGCTGGATGCAAGCTGCTAACAGGTTATATTGGAATTTGTTGGTTGAGGAATATCTTCGACAGCGGTCAATAAGTCGCTAAATATAACGATGGCGTCGACAATGACGATAAATGAAATGGATGATGGTACTTCTGCTGCTGATGATGGTGGTAAATACAATATCGTTGACGATTTGTGTAATTAATTCTTTGTTATGAAAATGAAACAATAAGCAGTTCCATGCGCTGAGTACACCAGTGGTACAAACTAAACAACTAACTGCACTGAAATGCTTATTCCATTTTAAAATCTTAATTATATTCTGGCGGAGGATGCGGCGCGAGTCTCGGGATAGTTGGGAGTTGGCAGGAAATCCTGGAATGATACAAAGTCAGTAATAAATTCAAGTGGCGCCCGCAGTCAATGCTCCGCGCGACTCGCGAGAAACTTTCAAACCCGCTCGCTCGCTTTTATTAACATACTTAATATTGACTCCATATGAAACTGCATTAACAGTGTTGCTTTGTTGAGTTTGAATGTTAGAGCAATCCTGTTTTATTCACTTTAGCAAAAATGCGCTAATTTGATCCGTAGAAAACACTGTCTCGAAGAAAACCTACAAACCGTAAATACCTACTTATCAGTTTAGGATCGTACCTTCATATCTATTAGTTATATCTCCATTACAACGACACCACCCGATATCTAAAAGATCAATGATTTGATTAGATTTAATGACGGATGTCTTGCAACACATCCGACATTTTACTGGTTGGTTCCACCGCAATGTCTGTTTCTCCCACGAAACAGCTGTTTAAATACAATGTTGTGTTCCGGTTTAAAGGACATTGTAGCCAGAGTAACTACTGGACATAATGAGAATGATATATTATTATATATTTTGTAGATATGTACATATTATGAAGATACGACGGAATAGGTGCATGAATAAAGTAAACTAATAGATAACGCAAACAAATAAAACCTACGTTATTAAAATGAAATTTCCATTTTTAGTAGAATAGTGCAAAGTATTCGGCTCTGAAGTGTTGTTTGTGGAGAAAGACACGTGAGAGAGTAATAACAGTTGTAATATTGCAATACACCGCGTAAAGACGCCGGTCGCGACTTGCGACCGACTTCGCCCAGATCAAATATAGTATTCCGTTTGCATAGTGGCTATTTAAATGCTAAGTTATTTTCAAACGATTTCGCTATTATTTTAGTGAGTCCCGACCAAATAGAAATTGATTTCAGGCAAGCTGAAGGATATTCTGCATTCAAAAAAAGGTTCGATGTTATCCTTAAGTGGCCATCATTGTAACTGATCAGAGTCTAATCTTAAAATCGTCCTAATTAATCACAAAATATATTTTAGCAACTAAAAGTTACAGCATAGCAGTACCACTTGCCAAAATTTTACAAGTATGACTATTACTTGTAATTCTAAACTTTTTTATGTAAAGTATGTCAAGTAAGGCGTCTGTACAAGTGAAAGACTAACGGCTTCATTCCGTGGAAATAAATGGAAACCACTTGACATTGTAACACACGACGCGATCCTTTGTAAGACTGCCCTCGCCGCCGCGAGATCGCTTCACTTTCAACTTACAGCGATCTCGCACATTTGAACCAAATTGCTCGCTCAACTTACAGCTGAGATGTAATGCCGTGTCTTGACGTTGTTGCGGTTTCATTCAGCAATGAACGTTACACACAGCACTAAATTTCAAAATTCATTTTCTTTGAGTATAGTAAGTATTACCCAACACTTAGTAATTAAAATCAATGTCTTTGTAAATAAGGATTTACGTGATATCCTATCATACAGGCAGACATTACTGACACCAGCGTGTTAAAAATTATCGTCGAACTTTATTAAGCAATAATTTTTAAAAATATTGTTTAGCTATCTGATACTACACAATAAGGCTGTCATATTTTTTAATACATTGGAGAATACGGTAAGTGTGCGTTTACCAAAATTTTGTATGGGGGCCTGCTCTAGTAGTTGTAAAGCACACAACTAACGTCTCAACATGGAAATGACGAAAGTACATTAGAAGGAGTGATGAAGTTGGTCGCGACTCGCGGGCCGTGTCGCGGCGCTCGCTACATTGGTCGGCGGCGCGGAACAGACAGCGGCAACAATACCGGCCGCAGCCGACCGCGAAATCTATCGGCGCGCCACTCGTAACTCGCGCCTCGGTTTTGTTGCTCCGCAGTACCGCTCTCTTGTCTGAGTGCGTCGTCGTTTTGTGCTCTATCGCTTGCTCTCATCCTGATGACGAATATTACTCTATATTTTTATAATCGACTATAGTTATTAGTTACATTCACAAAAAGCGTTAGCTTGATGTCAATGTAGATATTATGACAATGACCTTACAATTTGGTATGACAAGGACGTGGAGAACTCTTTGCCAAACCCAATGCCGATCGGGATAGCTCTAGATAGAACGAAAAAAGTTAAATCCAGAGACACTGGCAAATGCTGTCACTGCTACCATTACCCAAAGTTTACCAAGCTTATTTCTTTACGGAGTACAAAACTCTTTTATTTAGACCTAAACACTAAATGTTTATTGCTCAACCTCTGAAACGGACCCTGGAACTCATGGTGATCAGCCTTAAATGTCTATCACTAAAGCATTGAGGCAGTTATTTATATTTAAACATACCAAAACTAAAAGTTATACAAATGTCCTTAAAGAGGTTGACAGAGACCACTAATGGCGAACGAAGTTTACAACAAAAATGCATTGAACATTTACATTCCATAATGGTTTCTTAGATTTACGCGAATGTTACACATTGAACTAAAACTATTTTATACGGATTTTATCGCGATTTGGTTTAATTTTTACATTTTTTAACTTCCCGACGTTTCGATTACTTTACAGCTTTCGTGGTCACGGGGCGGACAAAAAATGTAAAAATTAAACCAAATCGCGATAAAATCCGTATAAAATAGTTTTAGTTCAATTTACATTCCATTTTTTTTTGTAATATTGAATCCAATTGCGATATAATCTAGTTTCTCGATTGAATAGAAAAACCCATATAAATGGTATTGAAAGCTGTGTTATTCATCGTTCGTTTATGCTGCAACTGAACTAGATCGTTACAATCGTATTTTTTTATTGATTTCGATTTCTATTGATGAATTTAAATAAAATTGCCGCGATTTTGAACGTTTTGGTAATTGATACAGCTACTCTATAAATCAATATTTGTAGGTCATTACACTTGGACGTTGTTTTTGTATCTTCCGACTCCTAGAACCTAGTGTAGTGATTGCTACGATTAATGACAAATTAATTTAAAATGACTACGTTCCACTTTCGACCACTGAGCGACCTGACTTTTATATCACTACAATGACATTTTATATGAAACACAACCAAATAGTAATTATGTGATAATAAATGGAAGTTGCCGGTGCAGCACTTTAAGTCGGCGGAGTAATATCGCGAGTGAACCTAGTTCTGGGAAGTGTCGCGGCTCGGGCCGGCGAGCGCGGCTTGCGGCTTCTCTTTAAACTATCAACTGGATTTATTAGTGCTCTCCTTTTATTATTTTATTATTTACTTCCATTTCCAGGTCTTTATGAAAATAAAAAGTTAAGTGGAATGTAATGAAATTGGAATTTAGATTGTTCCTATCTCTCTCTCTTCGGCGACAGGAAGTCCGCTGTTGACCATAGGTGTCCCCATGGAACACCATATAGACCCGTTGGAAGTGGCCTGCATCCAGCGAGTTCCGGAGACCTTAACCAGGTCATCGGTCAGATTGTTCCTAATAGCATCATATTCATGTTAATTTAGGTATTTGTGTGGGCTAGTTAAAGTAAAAAAGAAATATGGCGAGACTACGAATTTTTCGAAAATTGTTTTAAGCCAATCTAAAATAGTAAGTGTAATGAAAGAAATCATTTTTTTTTTATCTACAAAATTGAACATTTTCCTCTTGTTTATCTTCAATTTATTATTTACATTACAAGGCTAATTTCTTTCTTGGAATCAACTCGTAGACGACTGCTATTGTCTTATCGTTTAGATATTACTCACCGTCTGTTGAAATATGAGCTATATTAAAATTATTAATGGCAACATGAGAAACTCTTGGCGATACCTGTCCTTGGTTGCTCGGCAACGGTTTGTTATCAAACGTTCTCCGTTCAAGTTGAACAAACTTGGCCTTTGTGTTAAGGACACAGTATTAAAGCACTGTGTGTAGGGCAAAGAAAAATGGAGGGATTTAGAGCTGGCAGTGATTTCTTAAGAAAAAAATAAATACTGTTACTGTGAGTAGAGTGTAGACGTTATATAGAAGCTTGGCTGTATTACTATTATTGCCGTCTTTTATTTACAGACGCGGTAGGCAAAGGCGCAATCAGGACATCCACGTTTCGCCTTGTATTTTCAGTCTCACGATGTTATAGGAAGCGAGGCTATCACGATATCGGGCACAAACTCCAGGCTGATAATGAATAAGAAAAATCCAATATCACTTTGGACGACCCGGGATTCGAACCCGAGACCTCAGGTTTGCAATCATACCTCTTAATATAGCAACTACTTATTTACGAGAACTATAAGCAGAATGTTTTTAATAACAAACAATCATTAATAGGAAAGGGCAGGAAAATTGTAAATATTATATCGATTTTTGGCGCAAAAAAAGACAAAGACAAAAAGAGCGATTGTTCTCGAGCTTTTGAGTATTACTCCGATCAAGCCAATCATAGTCAAGAATACAGCGTGGGACCATGTGCCGACCTCAAGGACGAAAAACCGTCACAAGAATAGAAAAACGTTGACGCAGCACAATAAATAAGAATATCCATACGTGACTACGCGCCCGTAACGTTGTATTCTCCTCGAAGTCATCAGATGTAAAAAGTATACATAATATTATACTGACAGCTTCCGTGGCGCAGTTGATTAGACGCCGGCTGTGAAATGAGAGGCGGCGGGTTCGAACTCCGCACCGAAACAAGTGTTTGGGTGATCCACACGTATTTGTTTCGGGTCTGGATGTTTGTGAGACCGAAAAGTCTCTTGTAGTTTCATGATACCCACGACACAAAACTCAATCTTAGTGTGAGGTCAGGACTATGTATGTGACTGGTGGGTGTATTTATTAATTATAAGCAACCATTAAAAAATAAACAGTTCAATATCAAACATGACGCAGATTATTTACACTCTAATAAGCTCTTACATACAACTGAAAATGTTTTAACCCTTAACTCTTTAATGGTAATAAGAAATATGTATAAAATAATATATGTAAATAAGTATAAGACGACTATCAGTTGAGCCCTTATAATATCACACTGGGGACATACATAACTTGTTGTTGCCGCCACCATGTTGACTCATAGTCTTGGAAGAGAGAAAGAAGAAGGGAGATAGAGTGAGAGAGAGAGAGAGAGAGAGAGAGAGAGAGAGAGAGAGAGTTAGTAAACGCGAGAATAGCTGTTATTTGAATGTGTATAAAAGTAATGTTTTATAATTGTGCGAAGGCTTTAAACTTTCAAATTCGACCTTACGCAGAAGTATTGAGCGCCTAAGTCATTAAGTGGAAATTTGATTAATTAATGGATTAATATTTTAGTTATAAGATTTTTAACAACGGGACCAATAACTCAACGTTAATAGTGAACACGGCCCGCACGGATCGAAGCAAAAAGTCGAAAGGATGGGAGAAAAGGTGCGCGCGATTGCAAGAACTCGGATGTTTTAACATGCGTCGACCTAAGAAGTCTCAAATTACTGCATGGTTTATTTTACTGTGTAGATTAGAAGCTATAGCCTTTAAGAATGTTCAATTAAAATTTGTATAATAAAGACTCTCAAAAGGTCAGATTTCACTTTGGAAATATAAGACATATTCCGTAACTCCAGAACGTAATCTTATCAGACAAAGCTTAATTTCGAGTTAATGGATTTCTGAATCGCCAATACTCTTGTTACTGAGTTTCTGACTATCTAATTTGACGAAACAAAAGTCTTTATAATTTCTAAAAGAGAGGACGAATCGACACGACTTATTAAATTTATATTATTAAAAAAATTGCTACCCCTACGTTCAGCGTCAAGTTTTGCTCATGTACCTCTCGGCTATACCGTAAGGAGAACACTCCCAGCGAAACCCCCCTGTATTGGACTATGACGCACGATAATAAGTCCAAGACGATAATATTATAATATAGGAAATGGATTTATCAGAGACCTGAGTTCAATTCACAACGACTTATTAAAGTTATATTATTCGAAAACATTGCCACCAAATCCAGATTTAGCCGTCGCTAAGGTATCTCTGAGTTATACCGTAGGGAAGCCCACTCCTAGCGTATTTTGCCCCTATTTTGTATGTTAGTTTAGTGTGGGGTTAGCATTATGTTTGTGTATTAGGTGTATTTATTATTTATTTGTGTTCTAACTTTTTTACAAATCTGATTGCGTGTCCGCACGTCGCGTCTCATGGACTTCTCGTCGAAAGTCAGCGTTGCAGAACTGTTCAGGTTACACTGCTGCATTTAGCTGAAAGAGCTAAATGCAGCGCTGTGTATTAGGATATAGGATATTTTTGTGTGTTTCTTTTATCACTTAATTTTGCGTGGTAACGTTTATTGTTCATTTTTACACAAGTAACATACATACATAAACTCACGCCTTTATCCCCGAAGGGGTTGGCAGAGGCGCCACACTGGACACCCACATTTCGCCTTGTATGTTCCGTCCCACGATGTGATAGAGGGCGAGTAACATCATTATTAAATCTTTTCCTTTCTGATCTGTTAGAAACCTATAGACACATGAAAGACAGATGTAGAAGGCGAGGTAATCATCGTTTGAATGGATCATGTTAACGTGTAGGAATTTGTCGCGAATACATCGATAAGCGGATTAGTGATCGGATTAGTTTATTGAGAGGTAATCCGGCGGCATTAAACAATACTACACGACGTTATTATCTCGACTCGAAAAGTAATCATTATAAAACCTCAAGAATTTATTTATTTCTTAAATAATTACGGTCACAGCATTTAAGAGGGCCTAACTGATACAACCGATTGCTTATAAAAACAATATACTTAACTAATGTCATCGTTAAGAGGAAATCTAGTTTTGATTAAAAATACGTAAGTTATAATTTAGTTTAAGGAATTTATTATGTGTGTGAAATATTTAAGTAGTGCTTGCAGGTCCTGTAAAAATCGCTAATTATTACGTAATTATTATTTCTTAGATAGTGGTATGTATAGAGACTTCTTGAAACAATTTTACATTCTCGCCAACTTTGCGGTAAATCTTAATTCATCTCACGGACGAGACGTCGCCTCCGTCAGCTCCGTCTCAAGAGCCGAGACGTAGCAACAGCCTACTAAATAAAAACCACAACACTGGCCGCCCGACGGGCGACGACGATCACCATTCAAATATTCATAGGAGGAGACGTCTCGCCGCCGTCATAATGCCCTGCGATACGATTGAAACGCAACCTCACCCCGTCTCACCCGTCACCCCCGCACCCCCGCGCCCTTTGCCCTCCCGACGCGAAATTGAAAAATTACAATGAGCCGGCTCGGCGTGGGGTGGATTATTTAGATATCGAATGTATGTAAGTGATCAAGTCGAAGTATTTTAATATTCCATTGTGTCCATATGTCGCGAGCGGCGCGGGTAGCGGGCGGCGGAGAGGGGGGAGGGACGCGTCACACTGAATGAATTCACGGGGCGGGGGCGTACTAAGTAATAGTAATTAGGGCAAAAAATTTGTTGGGGTACTAATGATATGAATAAAAATTAGGGAATGGCATTATGAAGATAGTAATATTTATTATATTTGACGAGCGCTGAACAATTAAACTGCTTCTTCTTTATTTAGGAATTTGTACGGGTTATATTTTACAAGATAGGCTTTACTGTTCATACATATAAAGATTTAAAGAAGTCATATTTATATCGTCAGAAATTAATTACTTTATAAAGTTTGAGAAAATTCGAAACACCTTCTTGTACATATTATTATAATACACATTATGTATCTAGTAAATATTTAAGTGACACTCCAACAACATCAATTTGTTATCGCCCATACAGACATTATATCAGATAAATAATATAATTAGCATGTTAGTCACGGTAGAATTATCACGGCTTGAATTAATGAGTTAAAACAGATATGCTAATGGATAATGAATTAGTGCACGTGAGACTCGGTTCCCGGAATTTCCAGCTAATTCCACGCGCGATTGTTACAATGTAGGTAATATTTTACGCAGAGCTGGGAGTAGAGAGCGGTAACATTTTTACAGCCGCCCCCGGCTAATCAGCTAATAACGCTCTACTTTGTAGCGACACAGATAAAGCTACCTACATTTAGTACGAGCGTCTATTCAAATGGTCGCTTTGACTCTCTCAAATTATTTTGGAATATGTAAAGGACTAACACGCCGATACTGAGATCGTTGGGGGACGCCTATGTTCAGCAGCGGTCTTCCTATGGCTGAAGAGAGAGAGAGAGAGACCTTACAATTGTAAGTACCGGCATACATAAATTACTTTCGTACTTACGTGAATTGACAGTTATAATTTTCTAACCGAAATCCATACATCGAAAGATTATGACCAGTTCTGCGCGAAAAGTTGGCAAAAACTCGCGGTTTTCGCGTCAAAAACACGAAATTTATTGGTCTGTCGGCTACGAAAGCGATTGTCCAGTTTGGACGATAACAAAATATAGCGCGTGCGGAGCGTGACGCGCTGTATGATTCCATTTCACGGCGCGAGCGCGCGCCCCCCGGGGCCCGGGGCCCTTCCGACACTACTACGTGCATTCTACTACGTTTTTACTATATTTTTTATGATTTTTTTTTGTGCTCTATGCGGGACTTATGTACCGCAGACATTAACTAATAGATACGTCAGTCAAACTTTTAGCTTGAGCTGACCGTTGAATTAATAATATGTACTAAAGTTGTAAGTTTAGTCTTAGCTGCCACACTTAGAGACAATTAATGTCGATGTATCAGAATTCAGAGATAATTAATCGAGTATAGATCTTGTGAAGAGAATCTAAAGTTTGGAAGTATTTAATTGACATTGAATGTCTCTGAAGACGACAGTAGACGACGTCCTTTATTATATAATACACAGAATAGAATCTCTATTTGCATAAGAAGAACCTTTATTTTGATCAAAATATACAATAATATAAAACATATAAACTTTAGCCAATTCTGAAAAATATTTGACAAGTTGATTGGGATGCCAAGAGAAATCTTTGCACACATTCTAATATTAGCATAATATTGATGTTACATGTTGAATTCAAGTAAAATACTGAACTGACATTCAGAGCGCTGTCGACATCAAGTTACGAATTATATTTACATCAATTTCATGATGTCGCCACGCTGAGTCGAATATTCGATATCAACCTGGAATCTTTCTTCAAAGTGGGTCATCTATCAAACTAACATTACATGCTGTAAAAATATGATTTAAATAATATTTATCTATATTATTTAATCTTAACTGTGTTAACTACCGAAAAGATATGGTGACAATCATTTCAGTTAAGTTACCTGACGTCATTTGTAATATTCGTGGAACACGTTTCAATCTATTGAGGACAATTTCGGTTAAATATCCGTCTCATTACTATAATTATTCTGCGTCGCGAGAAAACCTCTTCTAAATATAAACCACCCCGAGGATTTCCGCAGCGACCTGTTGAAAACAGCTTGCATTTAGCAACCACTTGGAACCTCCGTTATGTCGTTTGTGCCCTGTCAACGTCCGACGCAAGGCGTGCTGGTGCGTGGTCTCCATTAGAGGAACTTTTGCCGCCATCGTTCATCAGAATTGCGCGCCCTGTCAATGACTGCCACTTCAATTTATTAATATGCTAAACTATGCCAGTAACTAGTTTCACACAAACCTCAAAGTATTATCAGAAATACATTCGATAAAAAATTGTAGTTTAGCTAAATAAGGCAAGTTTTATTTTGTTCCTTTCTTATCTTGGTGTAATAAGTAGTAAAGTTTATTGCGTAAATTAACTGATTTGAAAGGCTAATTTTACGTAAAAGTGTTTGCTGAAATTCGACACTGAACGATTCCCGCGAGAGCAATACAGTCTCGGCAATAAAAGACAAAATGTAAACTAAATAAATACGTAGTAGGTAAAGGCGGTATTTCTGAGCTGAATACAATTTCAAATGAAGACGAAATTTGATATTACATAAGATGGAGGTGTATTAAACCGTCTTACATTTTGAAACGTTCAGCAGTTAGTGAAGAGTGAAGCGCTGAGTCAGTACGTCACACGTTACGCCGGCTCCACGTATTGGACCTAACATTGGCTCCAACTACACTCGCCCAACATTTAGATATATAATACATATAGTGCCAATGATAAGGTCAATATTATTATTATCGTTTTTTTATGGGTCGACAAAGTAAATTCTTTGCTCCTGGACGACATGACAGTTGGATGTAGTCTAGTAAATTAACATAATTTTGGCAGCTTAGTTGTGTCTTCTACGGCGGATGTACACATTGTGAGAGAGGGGTGTCACGAGGGCTGGCAAATTGTTCTGTAGGTGGTTCACAGATTCGTAAATTAAAATTGAACATCTTGGTTCCGATCGAAATGTAGGAGTTCTGAAATCAAGGGCTCCATAAGTCAGCACATACTTTTTAGATCCACGTCATATTGGATGAAAGGCATTGGGGCCAACATTGGCAGCGACGCGACGTGTGGAGTCGACGTTAGAGGCACAGATACGCGCCGTCAGCTCGCCGACACACGGAGCTTGTAAGCGGAACGTAACGTTTTCATTAATACGAGGCCGCGCCCGCCCCGCGCGGGGGAGGCGGCGTGATTGTCAAAAACTCATTTAACTCGCTCCACGTCGAGTCGAGACAGTTGGCCTAATCCATCGTAATGAATGTGGTGCGCCGCGCCGCAGCACGCGAGCCTGAATGAAGAGAGGGCGCGGTAGCGGGAACGGGACTGCAGTGTGTCATAAACGCGAGCGGAGATTAAGGAATATGACGATCATAATCACCTTTGTACAATCTTTTTGGAAAAGAAAGTGTTTTTATTTCAATTACAGAAATGGTTTAGCTTCCTTATTGAATTTTAATTCGGTAAATCATACAATAATATAAGATTCTGTTGATGTATCCAAAATACCATTTAGGCGCATGGTAAGGAATCGTGCCGTATAACGTAAAACGTATAAAGGCGAAGTGACGAGCGGCAGCATGCGAGCCAGCGAGTGTTATCTGACTGGCGGCAATCAGAGTTACGACTCTTTGATTATGTCCTTTTATCAAGGGCACAATTACACAGAGTGCGAGATCGCTGCCGTCGCGCAAATTAAATGGATCCGCCTAATCTACCGGCGATGTTAATGTGTTGTACAGATGCCGCGGTCCGAGTATGGGACTATTGCCATCTAATCAGTTAAAGTAATAACGACTGGTATTTTTAAAATATCTTTGGTGGATATGTTTACATGTTCACGGTGGTCGCGGGTTCAAATCCCAGGGCACACCTCTGACTTTTCGGAGTTATGTGTGTATTGATAGTCAATCACCACGCACTTTAACGGTGAAGGAAAACATCGTGAGGAAACCTGCATACCGTAGCGATTTTAAAGAATTTCTACGGTATGTAAGTCCGCCAACCCGCACTAGGCCAGCGTGGTGGACTATATGGCCTAACCACTCTCAATCGATTCTCTCGATTGTAGAGTAGGCCCGTGCCCTGCAGTGGGACGTATATGGGCTGATATAGATATATAGATATATAGATATGTTTAAGGATTTATCAGCCCAAGATGTCAATGGCAAAACATAGGTATCTGCTGAAGAGTTTCAAATATTATGTTGGATGTGAACTACATGAGGATGCATCGTGTTACTACGCTTCGTTGCTTACCTCTGTAAGTTTCTTACAGAAGAAATTGTTGACTTTAATCGTACGATGTGCTCAATCAAACTAGGGCTACCGTTAGTATGCACGATTAGAATGAGCTAATGAAATTGATATTCTATCTTGCTTTCGAGGATATTATTAAGATTGTCGGAAGAACAATAATACTCATCTTACCATCCCTTATACTGAGCTGAACCTTTGTTGGTGTTCCAAGAATTAATTGTAGGGGCACAATTTATGGGACATTCTTACGCAAACTTCTAGGTTATATAACCATAAAAAAAACAGTAATGGAATTAGATTCGAAAGTATCTGAAGTGTCGCGCCAGGGTCCTCTATGTGTACTGTACAAACAGGCGCAAGTGTGAATGTAGTAGAGGCGCGTCATTGTGGCGAGCGGCTCCGAGCGCAGATAAAACTCAAATTCCATATTCCATCTGCGTCCCGCGCGTGATAAACCCACGCCGCAGGGCTGCTGCACAACGAGAGCAAATCACATTCTTTCTGCTCACAGTTTTGTTTCTATATTCATAAATCTAAAGTTGTAATGATTAACCGTTCACAGCAACAAAAAATCATATTTTCATAGCCGGTCTTTAGGGCTGAGTGAAAATAAGTATGGAATTGTAAGTTGAAATGGCTGAATCTCTGGGTCTGCTTCGGGCATGCCAAACTCTCATAAAACTTTGCAAGTGAGAACTTTGTTATGAGAACAATACAGCAATATGGTGTGGTGTTACCAAAAAACGACGTTAAGTTACAACTTTGCTGTTCCGTTTCCGTGTTCACATTATTCCGCTGCTTTTATGGTTCGTTTTTATATCAGTATTATTTTTTAGAATACAAACTTAGTAACAATCCAGTCTACCTTAATCATAACTACGAATAATCTAATCCGTCCAAGAAAGGTACAGCGTACCCCCAAGTGCAATCAGCAACATCTTCACGTGCCAGGCATTGGAATGTTGAACTGTGCGTGCGGTTGTACGCAGGCGGCGCGACCGCAAGATGCGGCTACATATAGGTCAATGGTGCGCTACACAATGGACAGCGACGCAATCCACAGCACAATGCTAACTATCTACCTTCACATAATTACATTCGGTCACATACAATAGATTGGATACAAAGGTGAAGCTATAGGAACGTATTACATGCAGATCTTAATTATATGCAACTGGAGAAACATGAAGTTAATAAATTTCAACACATTTGGTACGATAAAAATATTGTATTACCTTCTATTCACTGCAAGAGATTTGCAGCGAGAGTACTTAATTCTGAATACCGGTACAATAAAAAGGCAGCCGCTTTATGTCAGTCAAGATGTCTTAATATATGTGATGGCTACCTTACTCTATAAAGCAGTTACTGAGATACTGAGAGTATTCCTTAGACATTTTTTCCTTTACATTTACAACAAATTTTGAAGCAATGGCATAACAAACGGACGCTTCACAAGACGTTCTAAAAGAATAATTGAATAAAGAATATTATATTTTGATGTGGAAGTTCAAACAATATTTAAGAACGCTTTGTGTAATTTGTCATCTGTCAAGTTTTAACGAGGCAGCGGCGATGTATAGGCGACTTCACAAATTGGACAACTATTTCACAGCTGAAGTAAGCAAAACTTAGATACAAAGTGGGAGATAACAGCAAACAGCACTTCAATTGGGAACAATTCCTAACTTTTAAGTGAACAAAGCGCGTGTACAAGTAACTAGGGATGAACAATTTCAAATGAACAGTTTGAATATTTTTCCTTAATGCTTTGTGAATAAAGCGTAAACCCATTTTCTTATTTGTTTAGTATATTTTTTATATAATGTCGATAGGAATTGAAGTTTGAACGTTTGAGTAAATAAATAATATTTTTTTAAATAATTATTCTCAATATAGTTGCAATATTAAATAAAGCGTAAACCCATTTTCTTATTTGTTTAGTATATTTTTTATATAATGTCGATAGGAATTGAAGTTTGAACGTTTGAGTAAGAAAATAATATTTTTTTAAATAATTATTCTCAATATAGTTGCAATATTAAAAAACTATCTTAAATAAATAAATAAAAAAGGTTATTCATTCAAGTAAATAAATAAAGTATGAACGATGAGTTGGCTTGCACTAAAACAAACATTCTGCCATAGTGACGTGTAGAAACGTTAAGTGTTTACCGAGATTTCCGTCTGTACTTTGAAGTGAGGTGATATTTAATTTTCATTTCGAGAGCGTTTTATAATAACTATACTTATATAACTGGGGTACCAAGGCTTCCTACTGTACTTCTAATTCATGATTAATAACTGTTCCAAAGCAATATAAACAGGGATATTTATAGGGAACCTTTATTCAGTAGCGGACTATTAACTATTAAACATAACGACCCTTAGTCTACAAAGCGGCCTTTATACGGTGATATCTGTTAATGCTAAGTAACCTTAGTTGGACACTTTAATAGTTTGAGTAATTCGATTTGGAAAATCTATTATGTGTTGCCTGGTGCGTGGTGGCCTGTTGGTAACGTACAAGACGCGGCTACCGACATGTTCACGGTAGTCACGGGTTGAAATCCCAGGGCACACTTCTGACTTTTCGGAGTGATGTGTGTATAGATAGTCAAACACCAAGCACTACTGGTATAACGGTGAAAGAAGACATCGTATGGAAAACCTACATACCATAGCGATTTGTGAAAATTCCTATGGTATGTAAATTTCACCAACCCGCACTAGGCCAGCGTGGTGGACTAAACCCCTCTCAAACGTATTGTTGATTGTACAGGAGGCCTCTGCCTTGCAGTGGTACGTATATGGGCTGATGTAGACACAGTTGCCTGATACCAGAAGTTGTGGCAGGCATTGCCATAGATTCGCTTTCTACCATATCTTATAACGTGAATAAGGTTTCACTGCAGACAGCACTTCTTCTTTAAATTAGAAAGACCGCATTTATAATATTTTATTTTATAATATAAGTATTGTCCTCGGTGTGTCCCGGCTCGCGCAGGTTGGGAGCCGCGACAATCAGCGCGCGGCGGCTTTTATTTCTGTGGTGATTACGCGCCGTCTCCCGCCTGTTTGTGCGCACTCGCGCCCTGCACCGCCCGATCATTTTATTACATTTCATGAATACTGCCGGCGCAGGTTTAGCCATTGTGCCACGTGCCGCTCGCTGTACCATACCATATGTTTTATACGCGTGTACAAATTCGTTTGTCCATTTAGAGATTTATATTTAAAGGCGTAGCGTTTCTGAAAATAAATATTTATTTGGAGTAAAGCGTAATAATGTAGATCATTAAAGCTACAGTACGAATGGATCACCTCATCCAGGTTGGCAATACTGTTTTCTAAAAAACCGACGTGAAGGAACAGCTTTGCTGTAACGTTTCGTTCAAGACTGTTGGAAACCTAAAAGTTAGTGGTAGGATAGAATTTTCGTATCCATCCTTTAAAGTGAGCCATGCAATTCTGTCGTGCTCCCGGCTCACCATGTTTAATAAGTACTGTTTCAAGTGGATACTCTAAAGGAACAGAACTGCACTTGCCCTCAGATGCATTATACTCATTTCCTCGAGCCAATATGAGAAATAAGTTTTCGCACCCGAAGCAGTAGTTTCTTGACAAACGATTTTGTGTTATTGTAGACGTGGCGAGTTGATTCCTCGGTGTTGTCGGTGCCCGTCCGTGTTATTAATGTGCCCGACATTTTAGTTGCGTCTTCATTGCAGCATAGCTTTATAGACCTCTCGCCTCGGTGCAATATACACAGCGCAATGTACACTAACTAACCATACTATAAACACATCACGTCCCACTCGACGTAATCGTTAATTTCATAACATTTTAATGGACGCACAGGTTTTCTTAATTAGTGCAGTTTTATTGCAGCTTTTGGGGCGTTGTCGGTAAGGAACTAGCTGATAAACGAGTGGCCTCGGGTTAGATAGTAAATCTAATGTTATTGTAACAGGTTTGACATTTTTAAACACAGAAAAAAATCGTTTGCAAATATATCAAGTAAATAAAAAAGATAACAGCAATTTCTGTACATTGTAAATGGCAGAAAGCCAAGTTGACAAAAACAAAAGCCTGGCCAATCAGAACCACTTTAACTTCGGATATCTCGGGCTTATAATTGTCAATTGTTTTAAATTAATTCCAACATAGATAAAACTAATAACATTATTTAATGTTTATCGCCAATTGCGTACAAGTGTAACGTGTAATCGTCCAAATTGGGATCAACAATACAGCACAAATGAACATTTCATTGCTAAGTCGTAAAGGCGAAAAGGCGTAAATTATTCCCTAAAACATTTTTTTGCGATTGTGTTTATGTAGTTCCTACATTATGTTTATTATATTCAATGCATTTCTTTCGAATGTAAACAAACGCTGACTTCTGTGGACTAATGAATTGGATTATATTATTTTATCGATGAATGTAATCGTGAGCTAATACCTAACAGTGATTACATTCTATTGAGATAAGATTATGTAATGTTGAGGTGCATGTTCCAATATCTGAAGAAAATTATGTACGTGACTGAGATAAGGGGGAAAACTTAATTTTATGACGATATTGCGGCAATTAGGATTGTGACTTAACTTATAAATTTTAGTACCCAAATCTGTAAAATAAAAAATGTCAGTTCGTGTTGCTGAGTTTCTTGCGCCGTTGCTTCTTCGCAGCTACAACACGTTCCGAAGCGGAGCAGTAATTAACGATTCAAAAGATCTTGAAGAAAGACTTTTTGAATATAGAATATTTTGATTTTGTGTTCTGCACTAAGTAAATTATTGAAGCTCGGTACATCTGCGAATATTCTTCACCACGCCGCGGTATTCACGTGGCCCACCGCGCCTCCAACTGTCACTGATATGTGTTTGAACAGTAGATCAATTGGATTTTAGACCTATAATTATGTACAATTAATGAATAATTATGTATAACTGACTAATCTTATATATTTTTAGATTAGATAAAATTCCATCGATGACCTTGCATGTCATTAATTATATGGTCATTATATTGCATAATATTATGTCGTCCATATTATTTATATCATATAATTTAATTTTATATATAAAACTATCAGTTTGTATTATAAATAATAAATGCACCCAACACTCGCTTACATAGTTCTGCCTCCACATTGAAATCAAGACACAAGACTTACTCATGTTGGGTAGGCAGCAGAAACTACGAGAGACTTTAATATGATCTCACAAATAACCACAAACGAATCACTTCCATACACAAAAATCACAAGCAATAAAAAAAAAAACCAGACCTGGAACAAATATTTGTAGGCCATAGAAATATTTGTCTCGGAGCGGGGAGCGAACTTGTTTAATATCAGGCGCGGCGTGTAACTAACTGCGCCACGTAGGCTGTGTGGTAATCATTGATCTAGATACGGAATATTTTATTATATAATAAATTGTTTTAATATTTATTACTATTGTATTATAGCGTCGTATAACAATACAAATAATAGTAATAAACTTCTATAACATTAATTTCTTAAAAGATCAAATAGCTTATAAAATGTATTGTAAGCGATAAATATGTTATCAACTATTATTATGATCTGAAGCTGATTGACGTTAAATGATTAAATGCGGATATAAAAAATTATGTTACAGTGAGGTCGAAGTCCCGACACCTCAGAGGTGTCGGGACTGACACACCTCACACATTGAATATTGTTGCAAGTACCTGATCACAGATAATCTCGTTCTGTAGACTCACATGTAAGGCTCATAGTGACAGCACATGACTTACTGAGCCACCGGCATCGCTCCGCCGCGCGCCGCGTCAGCATTTCGAGCGAACTTTTCCGACCTCCGAGCGAAACTTCGCTGAATTTATTTAATCCCGTCAAAGGGAAAAGGCGGGATATGTTTATTTTCAATTTGGACCAACTGTGACATTAGGCTAAATGTGAAACCGCCTCCCCGCCTCACCCCGCGCCCTTCGGGTTAGACGAAATAAAAATAAGGTTAGGGAATAAAGAAAGCCCTCCCTTTGAGGTGCGAGCGCGGCACGGGCGGGCGCGGCGCGGGGTGCGGCGCGCGGGGTGAGGTCGGCAGCCGAGTGCTTATTGTGAGAACACAATCCCCGATACCATTATCCGCGAATATTAAAAGTCAAAAAGTGTTTTGATATTTATTTGCTGCTCCAACTCCCCGAGACAGTTCGATGATTCCAACAATAACGTTCCATTTGGAACTTCGGGGGTTACTTTAATCTCTGTAGTGATTAATCAGCGTAGGCTTGTTAATGAAGGCCGAATTGGTTTTTTAATACATTCAGCTGTAGCGATCTTGGCCCATGTTAGAATGTTGAGAGTTATTTTAATACGATCAATTTACTTTTTTGACTTACAACTATCTAATTGTAAGTTTATAGCATTGTATCTACTAATTCCAATTTCTTTGTACATCGGATTTTTCCATAAGTATTCATTATTATATGAGCCAAAATACGGAAACGGATCCTCACTGCATTTTAAAGTATAGTGTAGAATTTTCAGGTAGGTACGCAGTTTCCGGTGTCCTCAACTAAGCCATCTCTCTCTTTACCAAAAAATATTGTAGTAAAAAAAGGAAATAAAACTTGGTAACGGTAGTACGTCACACACCGACTTCACTGGTACGAGGTGTCGCGTCGCCGGCCGGTCGCTGCTCGTAAATAAAGCGGCCCACTTCGACAGCTGCTTGGTTATGCCTCATGGCCGCGCCGCGCGACACGCTCCTTCACTGTTTATTGTTTCTTGAGACTGGGCCTAACTCGGGTTACGGGACGAGTTGAGTCTACCTCAGTATTACAAAGATTCTATTCAATGTATGTCATTGCATTTTCATTGGATAGATCCAATAATGAAATTAGAGTTAGTTACCTGTCATCAGTCTTTCCAAAGAAAAGCCAATTGTCAATCCGAAGCCGGGTAACTAATCCATTTCGGGTCAATTTTCGATATTAAAAATCTCATTTGAAAACTGAACTTTGTACTTGAGATGGCGTTAGAGTATATGTTATCACATCCTGGGAACGCTAGAAATGAATAAGATCTTGAACCTACTTAATTGACATAAAGCTAACAGAGGATCATCGTACCGTCGCTCACAATTGAAATAAATGTAACAATGCGGGCTGTAAATATTTATTTTATACAAAATATTCCGAATTGAGATACTACATTGACAATTCACTGTGTCCCGCGGCGCCGGCCACACTGCCCTACATGAATCATGAAAGGCAAATGAGTTAACAGCGCTTAATGCGCTCACTATTGCGCTTTATCACCCGCCGCTCGGTGTGGTCGCGCAGGAGCAGGGGAGGGGACAGGAGGGGGGTGCTTTCTCTCCGCCGCCGGCAATTATATCACAAGGAAACTAGTTTTAGCTTCCGTTTGGACTGGTCGGACCGCGGAAGTGGCTCGAGTTGCATGTCGTAATAATTCAATGTGAAATGATAATTATTTCTTGAAAATAAGATAAGATTTTTATTAAATCATGACGCAAGGCCTGCCTTATAGTAAATGTCACATCTGCCCATAAACATGAGCGTAAAATGAACTCCGCTCGTCATCCCCAGACTTAGATATCGATGATGTCATACATATCTCACGTATGTAAGTAGAGGATAAGCGCAAGTAGAAGCAATTCTTATTTCAATATCATTATGCAAAAAAACATATATTATCCGAAAAGACGATTAAAAAAGAATCACCATAAATTACGCGCGCTCTAGATTTCAGATAGCGCATTACCAGGCTGACATCTTTGTTCGTATGTGTTGTGTTAATACGTGTTTCATTGCCGCTCTCAGGAAGAATGGCGAGGCGAGCCGCACACGACGCGCAGCTGTGTTGCCGCGACAACTAGCTAATGACCGCGGGACTTGGTTGCTGAACTTGCGTAAAGCAAGGTGTTGGTATAATGGATAGCATCTAAAATAATTAATTTGTATTAATTTCAGGTAGAAAATTTCTACTTAATATCCAGCATTGTTTCAAACATTGTCTTCTGTAAAAATATTAACGCGGAGTTCTTAGTTAGTATTTCGATATAATATTAAGGTATAACGGAGGTACCGATTAGGCTGAGTGTTCGTCAAGATTACTTCTGGAATAAAAAAAATATAACGAAGGAATATTTTCAAATAGGATCGCTCCGCTCGCGTGGGAATAAGGTATAATTTTAAGGCGGAGGATAATATTAAGGTTAAGGTATAAATAACAACACATTCTGAGTTATTGTATCGCTTATGTGTTTTTAATCCGGGCCTTGGTTTGAAGGAACCAAAAATTACGCTGCCCAAAATTTTGATACTCAATTATTACTACCGTATCACTTCAAAATGTATTACAATCGTGAACAACTAGCACAAGAAAATCTTTCGACAGTCTATGTCCTGTGAAGACGAAGGATATTATAAAATATGGTATGATATTATGTGCATTGTTATTTTTTTGTAATTGTTATCAATACCTATTAACCGTATTACGAATCTCTTGAAGCATGGGCTGCACAGTGCACTGAAAATTGGCCTTTATCAACGTCGATACTTTCATCGCAAGTAAAACAAAATCGCCGCTGCAATTCCTTTACAATTGTCTCGTAAATTAACGATTTAATCAATGCATCGACAAGTCCTGCACGGCAAACAAACGCTGTCCTACAATCAATTAAGCGCAGGCTTTGGAGTGCCAGGGGGTGAGGGGAAATCAAGAGGGGTTGAGGAGGGGTAAAGCCGACGCACCACCATAGTCTCCCAATTATTTTGACATGAAACAATAAAAATCGTTCCGGCAATATTGTATCGGAATCGAATAAAAATCGCATCGTGAATGCGCCGGGTGACGCGTCGCGTCGCGCCACACTGCGTGCACGGCACTTAATGATACGTGGCGAGTGGACTCAATGGAGGCACTGTCGATACGTATAGCGTACGTAATGTTGTAATGCCAATCGTTGTGTATACTGTGACCAGCTGATGCAAGCTGATCAAGGCGGCACGGTGCTTACAAGCTAAGCAAAAGCAAAACGAATAAAACTAATATTAAGGTACTTTTATAAACTGATGCCTATATATTTAATCAAATAATTATGTAGTATTTTAAACAGTTTTTTTTTTAATGTTTAAACTTTAATTACAATTAGGAACAGATATCCTTTGTTAGGACTGCCTATAAGTTAATAGAAGTACATCGAATTTAGATTCGATGTACTTGCTTGTAGCTTGTACGATTATATTTAGATAAATATTACTGTCAAAAACATTGGTATCGTCACATAGGGTGTCTCCAGTGTTCCCGCGCTTAATTTCGATTTATATGAAAATGTCCGTGGGGAGCATAATTGGGGCTTTCACCTCGACATAATAAAAATTACTGTACCATTAAAGATAATTTCGCGTCCACAAAGAAAACCAATTGCGCGACAATTTATTTTTAAAGAGGGCGTAAATGATGGTAAATATGATTTTTGGAGTTTTGTAACCAGAAGGAGTTTTGTATCCTTACTCAGCTATTTCTCAATCGTAGACTAGGGGTTTGCCTGGCATTAAGCCGTTCGTCTATTTTATATTAAAAAGACTCTTCTATATCTGTATCAGCCCATATACGTCCCACTGCAGGGCGCGGGCCTCCTTTATAATGCCAAATCATAATAGATTATTATAAAATACGTAAAATTATGATGGTCTCGGACACTAAGTTATACTACGGTACGATTGCAACTTTGAGTGCTCGGGTTCAAATCCTAAGTCGGGCATAGTGATATTTAATTTTTCTTTTCATTATCAACCTGGAGTTAAGAATTTGGTCCGATATGACGATAAGCTTACCTTCTATCACATCGTAGGATCGAACACACAAGGAGAAATGTGAGTGATAGCACCTTTGCCTACCCCTTCTGGGAAAAAGGCGTGAAATGTGTGTGTTTATATGAAATTAAGGCAGACATCACAACTTATATGCTCAAAGTTCCAGACTTAACGCTACTGTAAAATCAGCATTAAGTAGTGGTACGGAACCCTCCGTACTAGAGCCCGAACAGCACTTTTTCAAACTTGTTCGGTTATTTTTATTGGTCCTGTGGACAAGAGGGCGTAGTGTTTACGCGCCGACCAGATGTTCCCAAGGCGCTGCGTTTAGTAGCTCACGACCTTTTTTTGTGCAATATTATTGGAGCCAAATAAAATATTAAGTACGCCTTTTACATTTATGTCATGTCAAACAGAACGTTGCAGTTGTTATTGTTTCTTTACAGATATTTATCTGTTATTTATTACAATCATTACTTTTCAACTACATATATTTTTTTAGCTTCTAGACATAGGTACCTAAATGGAAAAAGTCAAATACATAATATAATAACATTTGAATTTTCTATAGACAAAAACAAGCATTAAATGTCTTCTTTTAGAAAATATGTCTTTTAATTAAATTGTTTTCTAGTGATCTCGATCGCCTTTGCCTACGATTTATCTATTCTATTGCCGCCAAGTCCTTATAACTAGACACTCTAAACAGGATAATCTATCCATTGAGACGGTCCCGTCTTAAGCCAGTCACGGCGCTGGCAAGTATAAAGCAAGTATTTGCGCTAATACCCCGTCGCAATAATAATTAGTTGGCGATAGGCGGCGCGCGCCAATATAACTTGCGGCCCTGTAACTACGCTATTTAATTAAACTTGCCTAATCTTGGAGACGGAGCGACGCGACCATGTCGTGGTCGGGTGGTCGTGTGGTCGTGTGGTCGTGTAGTCACTAGTCGGGTGCACCGCCCCTGCATCTTACTACATAAATCTTTGGTAAGACTTAATTTAGAGTGCGTGTACTTACGACATGATACGGGCAGAGTCGCGATTACTTTAGAATTGTGATATAAGTATGAGTCGTACACTTGGCTATGTTGAATACAACTCAAATTTATGAATTGGTTACTTCAATTGGCAGCAAAACATTAACAATAATGCATGAAAACACAATGGAGTAATCTATTTGTCACCACAGTTGACTTAAGTATTATACCAACCGAATAAAATTCAATCAGGGTAGTATTAACGTTCTAAAATTATTTTCCATTCGTCCTGAAAACAAAGAGCACAAAAGTAGACCAAATAGAAATTGTTATACTAACAGTAGATACTACAGCTACTATAATTATGTAGACCATAAGCCAGTCAGCATTACTAAGTTGTGAAAGTTTTTGGACGCAGAGTCTGTCGCTGGAGCCACTAAGCACCGCCGAACTAGCCGAGTTTGTAAATAAAGCCAATTTGATATCGCTCCGCCTCGCCGGCTCTCTTCAAAATACACGTCTTGAGCGCTTTGCCGTTTACAAATTGTGCACAACACAGTGAGGTATTGATTTAATTAAAGGTGACTTTGACCATCTGTAGTATGTACACGAAGATAATTAATTAAAACATAACAAAAATAGGTTCTTTATGAAGCGTGCGTTTTTGGACCGAAGCATACAATACTTTGTCTACATTATTTCTATGTTAAAATTAAGGTAATAAAAAAAATACCTCAAAATTGTAGGAATAGCTTGGGTTACGTTTAGGTATAGGTGAAATTAATACCAAACACGTTATCTCTCAGTTAAACCTAACCTAATAGAAACGTTTTGAATGTGTGTATGTACAGTATGGTAAATAACTACATTTAAATCGATTTTTATTTTAGTTACCAAACCCGCAATGGCCCAGCTTCGTGATTAAGACGGCATAAAATTTAATACGATGTAATACTTTCTCTTAACAAGTTTATTTCGAAATCCCAGCGCTCACCGCGGCATAATCGCTGACAATCTTTTTAAAAAGCGTTTTGTTGTCGCGGCGTTCATTAGCAGCCGCGGGCGACATTACAAATTGCATTTTCATGGCGAAAGTTCAAAACTAAAGAACATGAATAACCATTTGCGTTCTGCTGTTACAGATCCTACGGGAAACGAACGTCGATGTAGTTCTGCCTACGCGTAATGAGTTAAGTTGCGCAAGTTCAACTGATGCTGACGTGTCAAGGGACAATAAACCTTATTTACAAGAGATAGAGGTGGTGATAAATGCTGAGTTGAAGTTGTAGAATGAAGTTGCAAATGTTCCAGTGACAGTGGAGTCTATGGTTGAAAGAGAATTAAGGTTTGCGGTGCACTGAACTGTTACAAGCGACGCTAGGCCGCCGCATTATTTCTTTAGACATTCAACTGTGGATATAGCATATAAAGTATGTAATCACACTGAAACTACATGTAATCAAACTTACTTTCATGTTGATTTGATATTTTTATAGTGATTATTATAATTACTTTTAAATAGTGAGGTTTCATCACGCAACGGGTCGTAATTAGTGTAGATGGTTTGGTGCATTTTGTAAATATTAGTTTCAATAATATTTAATAATATTATATTATAATATTATTTTATATTTATTTATTATTTTTTAAATATTGTTACAAATATAAGGATTAATTCAGAAAAAGCAAAAAATATTTAGGCAATAGTAAGAATTGAGTCTAAATAAGTGTAGGGGATGGCCTCCCTACGGTATAGCCGAAAGGTAGCTAAGCGAGACACGCGTCTCATTGTAGCACTGGACTCTACGAAATCTCTAAACTTGCTGGGACGTCTAATGACACGCCAACTGTCTCTCATCACCGAGGCATCTTGGCGATCAAGTGTAATGGTAGTTGAGAGAGAACAAAAAATAGGGCGTGCTAATTTAAGTATGAGCGTACTGCCATTCTTATATATTTTACGAAAGACATGTTTCCTGCTGACTTTCACTGGTAGAATGCGAAAAACATATGATTGGCATTTTCGAATTTACGTAACTCTGCCAGTGTTTATTACGGATTTATTGTAAAAAAGACAGAGTCTTCATGGTCACGCCTCTAAAACCTCGATAAAATCAATAAAACAAATAGACTGTTTAATTAACATATCAATAATCTTCCACTGGTGTGCGGCCCCCGCCCGGGTCGACCCCGGCGCGTCGGACCCGCCGAGAGACGTCCCAGCACATCCACTCAATGCGACGCCGAGACAATTGACGCTTGCATCGCTCCATCGACGTAATCTCATTGCGGTAATCGGTTCAACTGCGCCTGGGAAATGTAAGAAGTCGTTCGCAAGTTAGCATTCGAGTTCAAGTTACATGGAGACAGTTTTATAATGATGTTTTAAGTATTGTAAGTTACAAAATATAGTTAAAGTGTACTGTGCGTGTATTTTTATAAGAAAATAATTTGTTTTGGATAGTTTAAAATTATATGAAGATTATCATTTTTAAATTTATGCTGTTCTGTTAGTATACATTTTAGAATCAGATTCATTATTGTGTGGGTATAATTGTATTGCACATAAATAAGCTCTAGATTGTATCTTTGAAGGGATAGGTAGACGTATTTAGATGTTATAGTGAGCCGAATCAGCCGACATAATTTAAGATATGATTGGTACCGAAGCCAATAGCCACGCATGTACACTTATTTAAACTGAAACTCACCCAAAGTAACAGCTTTTATCGACTATCCTGTAATATCACAATATCATCGAACTCATTCCCCTTGACTCCACATCAACTCTATCCCACCTTAATGATGAACTCCAGCAGTTAAAGCAATGCAACAGTGTTGACTGGCCCCGCATGTGTCGGACAGCGACACGCCGCGACACACGCTGTTTGCCGCGCCTGTTTGCCGAGCGACATGCGGGCTCACTCGACAGCCGACACTGTTGCCAGATTAACTCGGACTAGCTGTAAATAATTGGAAGGGTGCTTTTATTATTTTCAAGAGGTTGATTTGAGTTTTTAATGTAAGGTTGATATATGTTTAAGCGATATATGTCTATACGACTCGTTTCCTCTTTTAACCAAAAAAAGGGCGAGGTTCTCAATTCGTCGGAATCTCTTTTTTATTTTTTATGTATCCCCACCGATCATTCGAAGAAGCCTGATCTGATTAGGATTTTTTTTGTTTCAAAGGGTATATTTTATAGGTCGTCCAATAAAAAGTGGTGAAGATCGAATGAATATCTCCGGAATTGAAGGGTAAAACTCATCAAAACTGATTAGGAGTTCTATTGTTCGTTTTGCATTAGGTTTTTAGGCACGGCGAATTGAATGAACATGGGATGGTATGTATGTTATTCAGATAGAGTAACGGCTGGTAAGAGATTATTATCTCTTTAGTTGTACATGAGCTGACTCAGGACAGTGGAGCAGTTGCGACGGTTTACTATTATATAGAGTGTTCACAAATATATATCCACTAAACATATTTATGTCTTATTTTCATTCTTCGCAAAACATTTAGGTAGTATGTTCCCTTATTGAAAATAGAAGGATAAAGAATTCGAAGTTTTCTTCGGAAAATAACAATACGTGATGCACATAGAGATATGAGAAACTTGTGACACAGCTAGATGGAACATACTATGTATTACTTTCAACATGCAAATAAAACTTCCTAGATATAAAATGTATTTGTTTCTTGAAAACCATCAATAAGTTTTATCTGGGGCTACATGTTGGCAAGGATACATAAACAATGGAAGAGACAGGATGTTTCGGAGGAACGGTGGGGGCGTGGTCACGCACGTGATCTATGTGCCGCTTCCATGCTACATTTGAGAACATAGCGTCAGAGATATAAAGATTTAGGAAGAGCACAACGGTGTGTTTTAATTTGGGGATATTCAATTTATGAACACTTCTTACAATCGTTCATTCGTTCGTTCATTCTTTCCGCTCTCCCCCCAAATTGATGCGCCGGCACCACATTCATAATCCAGCATTGTGAATGTTCATGAGTAGCAGTGATCACTTGCCATCAGTTGATCTGTTTGCTCGTTTGCCGAACCTAATCGAAATAAAAACATTATAGGCCTAACCGATGATCTCCACGTCATATTGTTAAAATATACAGGGTATATCAAGACTGCGACCGAGAACGAAGCCGGGTGGTAGTATTAGTGACTTCAGACTCAATGCAAGTAAAAATTTAGCAAAATTTTGTAATTGTAATTTTTTACTTATCGTCGTGTTTGGGTGATAAATACAGAGTTTTCCTATAATAATGATGTAGACCTCTTTATTTTTAAATACTCAATGGTACGTAAGGCTTTAAATTATAATTTTCGCAAAAACTAGGAATTTACCACCCAAAAAAGATGATTTTTTAAAAATTCTAAAAAAATATCTGTCGCTGTTTTGGTGATTTCTTTATTTGCATCGTGTCTGTAACCACTAAAACTACCACCTGGCTTCGTTTTCGGTCGCAGTCTTGATATACCCTGTATGGTTAAAATACTTTTATACTTTTTGTTTTAATTCGAATGTGAAGAATCATTACATATTTTGTATAGTGAAAGTTAAAAAAAAACAATATCATTATATTTACAACGTTTTTTTGTTTAAATAATGGATTTTTTTTTTAAAATCATACACAATTAAAATCATAATGAAATTCAATAAAATGAGATGCCCATAAATTCCATTATCTCGATGTTGTTCCTTCCATTGTCAGTGTATCTATATGAAGAGGCGGCCTCGCTGCAACCTGGATTTACGGCGTCCTGACTTATGTGTGTAGGTGTGTGTACCCACGCTGCTACGACGCTACGTCACTACCTCGCTACGTGACTACACCGCTACGACGTCATGTCGCTGTTATTAAACTAAATACATTGTGGATCGCGCCATACACGGTTAATGAAGCTTTTATTATTAATTGTATAACAATATATTATGACAAGTTATTATGTTGAGGTGCTACCTGTTGTAATAATAATAAGGATGGCTATTATGTTTATATATGGATATATTCGTAAAATATTTAAAGTATTTTTGGGGTGCTCCAATAAATAATGTCAAAACTAACAGAAGGGCCCACGGGACTTTTTTGTAAGGGTTGACGTAAGACAGGGGAACCAAAGCGAAATTACATTTCAAATCACTTTCCAATACGCATAAAAGGGAACGGATAGCCTCGTTGGTAGTGGATCGAACTTATAAAATAGAGGTTGGAGTTACAAGCTCAAGACATATACATATGAAATTTTTAATTATTGCTCAATTTCATAAAGAAGAAAAACATTACGTAAATTACATGCCAATAAAATATTTACAATAATTATTCTATTATGTGAAAAGTGCTATCTTACAATAGGCCCGCGAACATGAATATGGCCGTTTTAATTTCAAACCTCAATTGCACAGCCCCATGGTCAACAATGCTCGTATAAGATTTCATATATTATAAAATATTATTACCAATTCCACAGAACTTTCAAATATTAACATAAATGTCGACAAACTTACTGTGAGATTCCAATAGTCCATCTCTGTACATAAAGTAATACAGATGAAACCAAGAAGGGTCGAAGTTCTTGAAACTCTCACCACCGTTCTGTGTCGAGAGAGCGAGTTCAAACCACGTCACTAATATTGATAGATATGTAACTTTTATAGATTCGGGATGAATTACCTCGATATTATGGTTATTGATCCTAATAAAAATAAAACATATATTCATATTCAATTCATATACGTTATGTTGGATATGAAGTCTCCTTTGGTATTGTTGGGACTTACTGTTCAGTTCACTCAGGCCAATTGGCAATTGGATAAGAGGACTTTACATGTGGATCTACACGATAATATAGTGGTAATTACTATAATAAATACGGATTTTATTAATGGCAAATAATTTTGACATTGTCGAAGAGTTAAAATTAATTAACCGATATAAAAACTACATATTTACCGGCCCACCTGATGCTGCACTCTGCCTTATGAACCACAAAAATATTAACAATATATTCTCCACTTTTAAGGTAAGGGTTAATGTGAAATACCCATGTAACGTCGAACATTGTACCTTGCGACTCAAATAAGCTTGTCTAACCGTGAATGGTACTAGTCTCACCTCTGCCTACCCTTTCGAAAATACTAGATTGAGAAGAAGTATGTTATATAAATTCACCACACTCAACATTACTTACCAACCCTCTAATGTAATCAACATCGTCAAATGATCAACACAAAAAATAATTCCGTTAAGACTCCGTGAGCGGTGTACCAACTAGCAAGTGTTGTGCCCTTCTCTCGTCACGCGTTATCAGTGTAATCGTGTTACGTGGTGCTCCCGCGCACTGAATGCGAAGTACCAAAACCCTTACTGAGCCTCCGATTAATCTGGTAATTCTAGACGAGTGGCCATAACTTGGGTAATTAATATGGTTATATTTTGTTTTGCGGGGGTACCGCGGCAGAGCGTGATGGCCGCGATCTGGCGCGACGACGAAGCTCGCGAAACGCGTTCGAATCTGCGCACGCTACATTGAGAAATACTCCCAACATCCACATACATAGTTCTGACCCCACACTAAGATCGAATTTTGTGGCGTCAACTACGAGAGACTTTTCGATCTCACAAACAACCTGAAACCCGAAACAAATACCAATGGATCACCCAAACATTAAATTATTGTCTCGGTGCGGGGATCGAACCCACGACCTCTCGTTTTACAATCGGCGTCTTACTAACTGCACCACAGAGAAATTCAACAAAGAAACACTCGGACCTTTATTCACTGACGTCAGATATACCAATCATTTTCATCAACATTCGTGCACACCGCATCATCATAATCGTCAACGACATAATGTGTGATTCTACAACTGCTTGTAGAAAGCGGTCTGGAGTTGATTCATGGGCCTGATACGACATTATCCAAGCCACAACATGACTGCAGAGACAACTGAACGTATTCAGTTTAACATAATTTAAATCAAAGAAATAAAATTAAAAAATCATGTGCGGCCGCATGCCGGCCCGCCTGCGAAGGCAAAAAAAATAATTATAACACGTATGTAATAGATTTATATTTTAAACTATTTTTTGCCTATGATATTATTTATATTATTATTATTAGAATAAAAAAAAACAGTAGGTAACATTGCAACTAGGTACTTAAATATTTGCAGTGAAAATTCCATAGAAACGTTTTCCGTTCCGTTTCATTCAACGCTTTTCGTATCATTCATTAATATTTTCTATTCAATATTATGTATACAATTAATTGATAATTCAATAATGTATAATTAATATTAAACTCATTCAATGAAACTAATTATTTTTTTATTTCTAAAAAAATCAATTTCAAGGCTGTATGTGTTTTCTTCCATAGTCTTACTTTATCACAAAAATATAATTGAATGGAGGGTAGTTGTACCGCTGCTTGCCTACGTGCCTGAGTCGTGCGAGTCTCGTGTATACGTTTTTGGAACGCTCGGCGCGGGCTCCGCTGATGTGCTGGAGTTTCACTTCTTGCACCTGGTCTCCGAAGACCTAGGCGTAAGTAGACTGTGGTCCTAGTATGTGGTGATAGTGAAGTATGGTGTAAACTGTGATGTGGTGTCGGGTTCGGTAGTTGGGTGATGTGATATGTGGTGCCACTTGGTATGTGGTACTAGTGGGGTGCAGTGATAGTGAAGTGCTGGTGAAGTGATGTGCAAGTGTTGTATCGTGGCTGTCGGTGGTGGAAGTCGGTGGCTGTCGCGACGACGCTGATCGTGCAATTTCGTGAGCAGATCTGGTAAGTACCTAGAGTAGACATACTATATTAAATCGTTTGCGTATACTAATGCCTTTAAGTATTTGTTACTCTACATTTGCTTCGGTATATTATGTCTTATTATTGTACTATATTTGTCCACTAATCGTCATTACTATGAGTACCGTGATTTATTTTACCAAACATTTTATTTTAGTAACAAACATGCGTTCAAGTACCCATCATATTACGCGCGGTGTAGTCCAAGCCCCTTAACAAGTGTTACTATTACAAATGCCAATACTAAGACAGGCTGATATAAATCCAATTAGATGCATCGACATACCCGTACCATACTATTAGTGCAGTACATGGATGCGATAAGAAGTGCGAGGGCGTCGGCGGTGTCGCCGCGCGTCATTAGCGGTCGTCACGGTTGGGCGCGCGACGTGCCCCCCCTCCGCCCCCCTCGCCGGTTACCGCGCACAGCCCCCGCCGCGATCATTGTCTCAAACGACAGCTGCGCACACACTAGGACACCGTTTGTTGAGCGAATTTTATGGGGTGTTCGGAACGCAAACACGTTTTATTGTTGCTATTTGTTGGTCAATATTGACGTACTTGAACTGATCTCCGGAGCTCTTGTGATTAATTGACAACCGCTCTTCAGTAGTGTTTTATTTTTATTGTGCTATTTATTTGTACATGTTAAAGTAATAATACAATAATAATACACCCAACAGTCACATACATAGTCCTGACCCCACACTAAGATCGAGTCTTGTGTCGTGGGTATCAGAAACTACGAGAGACTTTTCGGTCTCACAAACACCCAGACCCGAAACAAATACTTGTGGATCACACAAATATTTGTTTCGGTGCGGGGATCGAACCCGCGGCCTCTCGTTTCACAGGCCGGCGTCTAACCAACTGCGCCACGGAGGCTGACAAAGTATCGTGTATTTCTCATTTAAATTTTTATTTTCAATGAATAGTTTCGTATTAAGTATCTTACGTCCGCTTGGGAGGTTACATCAACGATTGTGCAATGAAGCAATGATTGTTTTGTTGCCAACTCAAAGCGTTAATATATCAAACGGTGCTTACTGCGGCAGGTACTTTACGATCGATTTAACAGCTGTTACGACTTACGGGTATATTAAATTACAAACTGCTAGTTACAAATATACAGAAGAACGTACCAGCACGTACAATGCACACAATTTCATCTCCGATCTACATATTATTTCTTACAAGTTATCTGCACTACCCGGCAGTGTGTACAGCGTTGCACTATCAGCTGACTCACGAGTCATCGAGGACAGCGCGTTGTCGGCGACGGTGGCTCACGGCTGGCCGACGTTTTTGCGCGAGTGACGTAATTACGTGCCATGACGCCCTGACGCGCCCATTGTTCGCCGAGTGGATGCGCACAGAGCATCATTTGTGGGCACTATTTGTCACTTTATTAGTGACGCGGCATTGTCGCGGCCCTCGGATTACAGGATGTTCTTTGAACGTCTTTCAGTTAATAGCCCTGTGATAATAATCGATGGTGTCGAGGGGTGACGGTTTACTTTGCTACGACAGTTCGACCTCGTTATGTTCGTGAATGGGCAGTTTAGAAGTACGGGTTGTAATTAGGCTAAAGGGTGCAGGAGAGTTCATTACTGGTAAATAAACTTGCAAACATTCCATAATTGTCATGGAGTTTCATCCTCTATTTGTAGCGTGGAGATCAAATTAGTTGCCCAAAATATATTATTTGCTAGCTAGGCTTGTCGTATATCATGGGACAGAAATAGGCTAGCCGAACTATGAATGGCATTAGCAACACTGCACATCAATCGGGGATTAAGGCGTGAGCGTATATCATTATACATGTTATTAACTACAGTCTAGGCGATGATGAAGTTTTAGTTAGGCACATTATTTACACGGCAAGCTGCTTAGCACCGTGGTCCCAGCAAGTTTCCATCATAAAGCAGCTGATATTACGCGCGCGATCCCAGATAGCCGCGTTGGGCGCGAGCCAGCGAGATTACTCGACGTAATGCGATCCTCGGCAGATCCTCACTATCAGCAGGTTGATGTCGCCTAATGACGCTAATGTATTGGCGGTGGGAAACGTTCGATGGTTCATAAATAAGATGTGCCATTACCGACTTAATGCGTAAAGCAGTGATTTCTATGGCTCTATAGAAATCCGCCCTTTGTCGGCTTTTTTTTTTTTTAATAATAATTGTTTATTGATGACGTTGTTTATAGTGGCTAAATTAAGACTTTTCAGCTCAATGTTTACTTAATAAATAAGTTATATTGCGCAGGTATCAGATAGTATATGGTGATGTCGTGTACATTAAATATTTGTTATAATAGGAGACTGCATCTGTGGTCTGCCTTAATTCTGCCTTAATTTCATGGGGTAATGAAATTAATGAGTCGTCGTATACACGTAAAATTCATTATCAAACCAAGATTACAGTCGTATACATATAAAGAAATACATCCAAGTGTCACATAAAGCGTAGTACAGACATTAAAGGTTGTTCTGTGGTAAGTGGAGAGGTCCCGCGCGACTCGCTCGCTGCGACTCACACATCGCTCAGCAAACCTTGTAATACTTGTTAACTGCCACGTGGCTTTGTCTAAAAGTCTTACTGTTCACGTATATGAGTTAGTGACGGACTGCCTCGGTGCCGCAGTTGTGCTACGCTACGATTACAACGCTTAGAACTCGGGTTCGAATCCCGGGTCGGCTAAAGTGATATTTGACTGTTCCCGATTTTGCTCGATATGGCGCTGGCTTGCCCCCTACCACATCGTGGGACGGAACACATAAGGCAAATCCTGGGTATACTGGTAGCACCTCTGCCTTCCCATCTGGTAAAAAGGCGTGAGTTTATGTATTTATGAGTTAGTAGAGTATGAATAAGATAGGATTTTGTTACTGGTGAGGAGCGATTGCACTACGAGAGATTATTGACGCTAGATACAATTATGCAAATGCGATTGAATTACATTGATTGAATGTGTAATCCTATGAGCCACTGTTGTGTTATGGAAATCTTTGGGCGAGGCATATAGATTCAGCAGTACAATGTGTTACATGGCTGAAGAGGAATGCAATACAAAATAATATAAAAAATCGTTTGTGATCACACAACCTGTAGAGTAGTTTTGTGCATTATTAATACCGACTTTATATCTTCTGATAGCCTCCGTGGCTCTGCTGGTTAGACGCCGGCTATGACACGAGAGGCTGTGAGTTCGATCCGCGTACCAACACTGTTTGTGTGGCCTACAAGTGTTTGTCTCAGGACTGGGTGTTTGAGGGACCGAAAAGTCTCTAATAGCTTCTGATATCCACGACAAAAGACTCATATCTTATTGTAGGGTCAGGGCTATGTATGTGGCTTTTGGGTTTATTTATCTATAGTAAGTAGCGAGGAAAATTTCCGTGTATTTTGCGCTACTAGTCTTGTTTTATTTCCAAGCCATAATAGTATAAACACAAAGCCTGCAGAACAAGTCCTTGCCAAGCCTACTCGGAGTGCTGAAAACAAAACTTTGAAAAACATTTAACGCACGGGCACGGCTCGTTTACACGCGCATAGTCTCGCTCTGTGTCGCCACTATTATGCGAGGGACCTTTTTCCGCTCCATTCTGTGACCCCGTTTGAGTTAGTATTTGTTAAAAATGTTCTTAACCTAGTTGTGGCTCGTTTTTTAGCCCGGGTTAGTCAGTCGAGGGCCATTTTAAAATAGCGCAACTTTACGTGTTATGCTTAATTACTGGATTTTAAATTTTAAAATACTTTCATAAATATTACTTATTTAATTAATATATTTTTAAACTACGTTGTGTTTTGTGCAATATCTACGATTTATAAGTTTTCTTTTATATTTTGTACTAGCGGGCCGGCCAGCTTCACTCGGGTGCATAATTATTATGCAATAAAAAAACCTAGGTGGATTGACATTGACAGCCTCCGTGGCGCTTGTGGTGGTTAGACGCCGGCTGTGAAACGAGAGGCCGCGGGTTCGATCCCCGCACCGAGAAAAATGTTTGTGTTAACCACAGATATTTGTTTCGGTTCTGGGTTTTTGTAAGACCGAAAAGTCTCTCGTAGTTCCTAATACCCACGACACAAGATTCGATCTTAGTGTGGGGTTAAGACTATGTGACTGTTGGGTGTATTAATTTAATTTAATTTATTTGACTCCATAGAACTACAACGATATCGCTCAAAAAAGGTACTTTCAAATGATTATACATTTAAATTCAATAATGTCGTGTACTCTACAATTATATTAAACAATTTTAATTGGTTTCTAGCCACACAAGCTAAGAGTAATTTCAAAGTTGTAAGTACGTTGTATTATTAAACTATAGTTTTTTTAATCCATAATACCTACTTTATAATTCCCCAAAGATATAAGAGTGGACTCTTATTTGTTTCTAACTTCTCCTGTTTATAATCTTTTTGATTAATTTCGATGCGGGCTAAAGACAAGTTAGAGTCCCTAGCGGGTTGCCGAGTTTTGGTGGTCGATGTCATATCAACGTGTCTCACTGTGGCTGTGTCTCATCTTGGTTATTCGTAACAGCAATGGTGAGTGTATGCATGAGATAATATTTGATATTTTCTTCTAAATTAAACAGATACCATAACTACCATAACTAAATTGAATAAGATTTTTTTATAAAACCACTTAAGTATTATAATCACTTATTATCAATAGTGGAAACAAGAGATCGAAAGTTAGATTCCCGTACCGAGACAAATTCTTGCGAGACGTGGAAATATTTTTGAAGAAATTTTTCAGTCTTACACCAATCTAATGTTAGATTGAAAAATTTCGCGTACTTTGTAATAAATATTTTATCCATCTCACTTATATGTGAAGGGAAGTAAAAGACAAAACACATGTTCGATGTATGGAAATTGAAACAATATGTTTGTAATCTGTTAGAGTGGTATCACGGGCAGTATATATTCATGAGCGGTTATGATAGATGCGCCGAGCCGGCCTGCACCAGGACAAACGAGCGTTTGATAGGCCTGCCCTGACCCCTCACTTAATTACATACCAGGGCTGCCATACAACCAGTTTCCTAGGACTATTTGAGGATACGAAATTGTGTGTAAAACGAAATATTCAACAGACATTAATTTAATTGCATTATTCTAATTACTGTGACAATATGATACGTAAAATATATTTTCTTAGTAACTATTTATTACTAAACTATTTTATAGTAGAAGATTCGAACCCCATCCCACCCCCCCCCGCGATAGCGACCGCCGTACGCAGTACGGCAGCGGACCACCACAATTACACCCGTATGAGTGTCTTGTTTAACCTTTAACCTACGTATATCAGGTTTCAAGAAGACCAGTTGTATCGACTGGCAATATTGTAGAATTTCTCTTAGAGAGATATATTTAGATTCCACTGCATTTACCATGAGGTGTCCCTTTGCCAGTATTGAATTAAAAATAGACTAAAAATAATATTTAAATCAAAGTATGAATCATAAATACACTTACAACAGTAAGTTTGAAATACCAACTGCGGCATCTTCGAAAATTGCAAGCTCGTTTATTCCTGACAAATGGAAAAAGAACAATAAATATGCGGAGCGCCCTACTTCCGCGTAGTTTCGTGTTACTATGATTGTTCCTACTTCGTTCGCTGTATACGAGATACTGCGGGAAATGATATATTAATTACAGGTTTGTCAGCAAATATTTATGGCAAGGTTTTCGGTTCATTACACGTTGGCTGGGAAATAGTCGTTAGTGTACACACGTTTACCTCAAGGAACTCTTTCGCGGTTGTCCACGGCTTCTTGTTTAGAGTCAGCTGATCGTCTACTTTTATTGAAGCTTTCATACATATTACTTAAAATTGGCGGTATAGTTGAGATGGTTGATTTTTTTATTAATAATGACGAAATTGTAAGTTTTATGTATTGTTTATGTATTTATTTATACTCACTAATTCCTGCAAAACACATAGACCCAAAACAAATGGCTATATTATGTATATTTCAAAATATCCAGCAAGGGTATCAAATCTAAACTTTTAGAACATTAACACAATTTCTCAGACCCTTTTCGAACTGGTGTTCAAATTAAAGTTGGTCAACGCCCTTACAGTTCACTGTACTATATTTCGTGGAACAACAATAAAAATATTTCCGTCTCTTCATATAGCAGGAATTAAATTTACAAAGTATGCAAAACAGAGTCCTTTGTTCCCGTCGCGGAGTGAAATAAAAGGATGTTTGCGCGATATTTAGTGTCAAAATGTTTTAAAGTAGCGTCGCGAGCCGGAGCCGCCTGGATCTGTGTCACGAGTAGGGCTGCATAACAAAACACTGAATATTTTAAACTAGAGACGAGTTAATGATTTTTGGATATTTTTTTTTTTTTTTTGTTTTGATACAGTTAATATTTAGGAATCATTAAATTGAGATCCGATTCATAGCTATTAATTTTTATTATCTTTAATGTTTTTTTTTTCATTCTATATGAACATGCGAAAATGAAAATTGATGCGTGCCAAATTGTTAAATCCTCCGCAGCTGCTAGGAATCCCCAGCTGAACATGGGCATCTCGCAATGATTTCCATGCCATCTCTTAGAAGTGGCCAGCATCTTATAATTTTCATATCTTTAACAGATCGTTTTTGAACTTGGTTTTTCACGCTTAACTTTGTTATTAGTTTTCTAGCCCCGTCGGAAATAAAATTAGAAGTACAACTCTATCTGCTTTGTGCAATTACTATTATAATATACATATTATTTATTAATTTGTGGGTTTGAATATTTGTTTTCTAATCGATGATCCTAAGACGAAATGCTTTCTAAAACCTCTTTGAAACAACCTGAAGACAAAAATCACTTAACCCACTTTCCCATTGACAGTAAAAAGCGGCGATTAACCGCGACATATTTAACAGCGCCGCAATCCCGGGAAGTAGTTAATCCCGGGTCCCGGCGGGGTCCCGGCTCCATTACATTAGCGGTGCATTGAGAATGGCACAATGGCGGCGAGACAATGCCGCCAGGAGTAATGCCGCGGTAATATTCAACAACGCGTCGCCGCTCGCAGCGATTTTGAAAAACTGTTACCGTAACTGCGTTGAGTAATTGAGCTTTCGCATCGGCGCGCTGTTGCAACGATCTCGAGTCTTATTTATGGATGGTAGATGCTCGTCAGTCGCTTTCTATGAAAGAGAAACAATATTTTTTCTAAAATGGCGTTGAATCATAAAGAATTTTACGATGCCATCGCATAATCTGGCTATCTAGAAAGCGACAAGTAATTTTCTAGACAATATCACTTGATTCTGCTTTGATGGTCGCCACCCTGGCGTTTACGAATATCTTACTATTAGAATACCCAATCATTAACACCAATAGGTCTTCTTTCTTGACTTTGCGATTATCAGGCACCTTGAAAATTTAACAGCATATCATACCTCTATACATTTTTAGTTTCAGGCAAGCCTTCATTATACTCAAGACATGCACTAATCCGCTTAACTCACGTCAGCATAATCGTATAACTCCAAAGACTAGAGCTTCAATGTGATCACGTGACAAGCGAGGTGAGGCGTCGTTTAAAACGTCGCGTCGCATCGCGCCGGGCGTCTCCGCGCGCCACTGCGAAAGTGCAGCTAGCGGCGACAGGACACCAGTAGGGATGTCGCTATGTTGTTTGTTTCAATGTTATGTCGGTGGAAAACTAGGTCAGGTTAGAGGGAAAAATGAGTTCATTCTAATTGATGATTGTCTTTCTTAGATTTATGAATGTACAATTCATGTGTTTGTTAAGTTTGGACGCTAGTTGCTTCTTGTTCTTCTGGGTCCGTAGACGACAGTCGTTGATAATAAACACTCAAAAAAAGTAATGAATTTTTTGGTTACAACTAAAGTACTGTCAAATTGTTCTTTGTAACTCCACGCACGTAAATTACTAATTTGGTAACATATCAGTGGGCTACAATTACCGTTACTACATTACTACGACGACAATGGATGCACCATTAGATGCAGTCTATTAACTCAATGGCTTCAGTTTGACGCCAAACATACCGTGCAGTCCTGTCTACATTGCACCCACAGTGTTCAATTGCGAAGTGTCAACCCTACCGGCAGTAGGACACAGCGTCGCCACGGCAGCGGCAACAACTTGCCGCATTTCATTTAATAGTTACACTCGGCTTTTATGATATAACTGGAAATTTTTCAACCAAGGAGGCGAGAATAAAACACCCGAGCACTCAGGACTTCAGACCACGACGCGAATCATTTACAATTATTACCTATAAATATGCATACAAATTTGAGGGTTATTTTTATCCTGACTGCCTTGGTGGTGTAGTTGTACTACGGTACAGTTACACCGCTAAGGTATCGTCTTCGAATCCCAAGTCGGGCAAAGTGATATTGGATTTTTCTATTCATTATGAGCCCGGAGATAGGAATTTATGACCTCTATGGCGATAGGCTCGCCCCCTATTACATTGTGGGACGGAAAAGATAATGCGTGTGTGTATTGGTAGCAGTCTCTGCCCACCCCTTCTGGGATAAGGGCGTGATGTTTACGTGTGTACGTATGAATTTCTTATGCTTGATCTAAAAATAAATTCATTTATTTTAATTCTGGTTCGGCGAAGTGACTATAATGCATTTGATTTGAATTATAGTGATAGATTTATTTCCACTTCCGGAAGATGCTTATTTCTCATCGTGACAATTATGTATGCCCGCCTGTTTGATTCCAAATTTACTTTCGTGGATCACTACGATGGGTTCTTAACGGCTGTGTACGATGGTCGCTAATATCTCTAAGTATCACAAACTGATAAGTCACAGCACACGTTCCAATTGCGTGGGACCTACTAATAGTGTCAGGTTTTTAATAACTGTTATGATAATGATTAGACGTTTCGTCAGGCAATTTCCGCTTTCAACACCATCGGTCACTTACAAAATCAATTTGTTGACCAAAAACGTCCAAAACGGTGGACGTGTATTGCTTTTTAAGCGCCAGCCACGTCTCCATCGGGTCCTGTGTTTTATCAATTCGTAAAACACAGGACAAAGCAGCCTCCTTTTTCGCATAAATCGCCCTGTGTCAGGACACATATGCCTTTGTACACCTGGACACAGGTGTCCAGGTGTACAAAGGCATATTAACTTTCTGGCGGCGATTGCACCGAGGGTAGTGAGAGGGGAGGGAGGAGTAGGAGGAGGGGAGGTTATAGGGAGAAGGGGCTACCTGTGACAAAGCCCCAACGCCACAGCTTTGACGGGCCGGGCCGCTTGGCGCCGCCTGCCGTGAACATCGGCCCAAAAGCGTTCACAAGAATGTTGGTGCCTAGTAAAATCGGAATGCAGTACCTATAGTCGGTATATGTTTATAAAATACTAATTAATTTTACTTAAAATATCATATAGCTTTATTATGATCGCAATGTTAGGATATTGGTATAAAAGTATTTTAATAATATCGTACCCTAGATTCACTAGCAACGAAAATAATTCCGATGATACAGTGTTTTCGTTTTGAAACACTAAATACACACACTGTACATTGACTTGCAAACAACACTCATATCGTATTAGATGACCAGTTTGACAAAGATATAAGCAAGGATTATTAAACGCTTGGAACACTGATAGGATCACTACTACAGGCCGATATCCCGGCGGTAGAACAAAGGCGAGCGGTGTTCCACCGCGGCCGGAGATTGCACTCAGATACATTTTTCCGCGCGTCTGACCGCCGAGGCCGCTAACGAGCCCCATTGTTACAATACCGCAACACCAACCCTCACCGAGAACCCTTTGAATATCGCACGAGAATGGAAAATATGACGCTGAACCACCGATCAACAGATTGGAATGAATGATGCATCCACACAGCGGTGAGAATAGAGCACTATTTCAAAGCGGGAACGATCAACTGATTGGAAAGAACCATTTGAGTATCACACTTTGTGATAAGCGTGTCCTGGTATTTGAAAGGGCGTATGTTGTGATGCATGAAATTGTAGATAGGCTCTTTTAGCTATTGATGCGTATTGCGTAGTGGCAAACGACCCATTTGAGTATCATATTCTGTGAATGATAAGAGCCGAGTATTCTGCTGTTAGAATGTGAAAGGGTGTATGTTATGAAGCGCACCATTGTAGATAGGCTCTTTCAGCTATTGATGTGTAGACTAGTGAGCAAACGATTGGAAGGAGCGATGCGGTTGTGAATGAGTGTAAATGATGCGGAGAGCATTGTTGAACGCATAGTGTCTGGCCATCGAGTCGGTACAAAGAGTGGCGCGTTAAACGCTGTTTAACTGCGAGAGAGCGTTTGTGCAATTGTTGCGTCCTTTGGCGACATATCATAAATAGGTGCAAGATGTATTTGTATATTAAGTTGTCCTCGTTGGTGGACTGAAATTGATATGATGTTTATTTATAGATACACGCAGTTTTGATTAAAATAATACATGTACTTTGATAAATATTTAATTAATTCGACCCTGAACTCTTCTACAAATTAAATATCATAATACATTTTGACTAGAGGCTGCGTGTTAAGGTCAATGTCTTATTAAAATAATAACTATACGCTTCAAGAACTGCGGCTGGATTAATTGAATCTTCTACTCTATTAATTAAATCTTTAATGCTTTTTTACTGTAAAATTATATTTCCAATAACCAAGCGCGGTACAAAGCAGGCAAATAATACATTAATCGTGTATCCTTAATTTACACTTATTTTTTCTTATATTTCTCTTTTACAACGGCACGGCAACGGCCAGCACTTTGGTGCCAAAGATTAAAGCTTTGACTTAAATAAAATGCAGGAATTCATATTACGCGTGGAGTAGTACATTCGTGCTTAATAACCGGCGACTAATTTAGATGGTTATTTGGAAATTGCATTATCACACGAAATAATGAGACGAGACGTCGACACGGGAATTCCTCTTTGTTTATCTAATTAAATTTCACTCCCCTTCCCCCGCGCGCCCCTCCTCGCCCCGCGCCCGCCCGCGCCGCGCTCACGTGCCTTCGAGTGTGGGGCTCAAATTAGACGTTTTATATTACCCTGTTTAATTGCATACGTGCTTTGTGTGGAGGTTTCAATTGGCGGGGACAATGCGAAAAAGCATCACGGATCTCTATGCGACGCTAGGGTGATGGTAATTAAAGTTCGCTGCGTTGAAAATTTTAAGTGGATTTTTTAATTACTCCCGGTTCAAGTTACATTGGTACTAAAAGCTTTACGCTCGAATTGATGAAATCGCGAGTATTCACAACAGTTTAAATAATTAATCACGCAGCTCAGGTTCCACCAATATTTGCTGCAAACATTTGACCCAATTTCCCAATTGAAACCTTTTCGCTCACACATAAAACATGGAACAAAGGCGGATTTATTACAAACATTACTCGTATTTGATTTCGAGTGTATCGTAGAGCGTGGAGTAAAGATTAAAACAAACGCAGTAAAAAGACAAAACGATGAAAGGGAAGACAAGCGGCGCTCACACAAAGCTTTGAGAGCGCCGCTATACGTGCGGGGAGAGAGCGTGCGCACGAGCGGAGCGATTAGCGGGCTGGGGGATTTTCTAATAAACATATTCGTAAGTCAAGTACTTTATTAACAATATATTTTGAATCGTTAATTAATTCTTCTACCGCTTAGGATCATTTTGTAGGTGTAAACAAGGAGTCGCGCTCTACATTGATAGCGGGGATTAGTTTAAAGTGTTAGAAATTAGAATTTTTATTTACTAAATATCAATGTTAATATTGTTTGATTCGTACTCCAACGTTACTCTAAGCCTCCACAGTTTTAAATGTGATATCACATCCTGTTGTTTTACACATTGAAAAATCATTCTAACAAAATAGACAATAAGAAACACACCTCTCTACCCAAAGCAGAAGTTTCTCCCACCAAGTCTGGAAAACCACCATTAAAATATTTACAAGCTGGACTCATGTGAAAGTTGCTGGAGCGTGGCGACGCCACGACACAAGTGGCGCGGCGAAGCAACATGTGCCTCGGCCGCGTCGAGTGGCTGACGTCACGCGACACGACGCCCGGCGACACGGACATTCGAGTGTCATCGCTCGTTTCATGTTGCTCACTTTCTCCAAGTATCATTTTTGTCAACAAAATCTTACAATTATTATTTCTATGTATTTTTATGTATTTTCAACCGACTTCAAAAAGAGGAGAAGGTTCTCAATTCGATTGTATATTTTTTATGTTTGTAACATCATAACTTTGGCAATGAAATAGATATTATTTGTTACTTTGTAATGCAATTTTTTAAGTCGGTTTTCATTTTTTATTAAACATTTTGTCTTTCTGTTTTTCTGATAAGATTTATATACTTGAGGAGTGTGCTGGTGTTCGAATTTTGAGATAAGCAGCGAGATTAGACTTCGTTATTAAATATATTTATGTGCTCCCTAATTAATTCATTTTCGCGCTAGTAGTTTAAATCTATACCAACAGTGACCACCATACAAGGCATGGAAATTTGCTAGCGATGCACACGGAAGTGTGTCATGTTCCTGGATCAGCCAGAATATTGTATTTTGAGGAGGTCGACGCAATGTCATAGACGGACGCTAGATACAGCTTTGCCAGTTATTAACCGGGGTACACAAACATCACGTGTAATGCACTATTACTCCATTATATACTTGCTAAATAAGAAATATATTATTATATTTACGAATCTATGGATTTTCCTACGACGCAGAATAATTATAAATTTCATTTTCGAGAGTATCATTACACTGTATAGAAATTTCAGTTTTGGTCTTATGTATTTATGAAATCATTCATAATTTCATTTGAATATGAATCTAAATGTCTACGCGGTTAATTCTAGCATACAATACTAGATATAAAATTTAAATATTAACGTAACTAAGCCTCAGTAATATACAAATTTTTATGCCTATACAAAAGTTCCTTGTACACAAATGATATTTGGAAACTTAATTAAGACGTAGGATCCCTCCTAAATCCGCAGCCGGGACGCGCGGCAAATAGTCTCAAATTGGACGCCGCAGCCCAACTTCTAATACCCATTGAGATAAATCAATTCAATATATCTTGTTTTGACAAATGTGAAATCTATTACCGGGCGCCGGCGGCTTAAACAAATCCATTTAGGGCAGCTGTTAACGACGCGCCGAATTGACAGGCTCTTATAAATTCTAATGCTGAGTGTATCAAGATAGTGTAGCGTAACACATATTTCCTAGTAGTTAAAATCTTTTGAAATAATAATTATATGCGAAGTATAAGTCAATATATTTTCCTTTTTGTATGTTTTTGAATCGAGCATGGCAAACTCACAATTCACATAACGGTAAGTGCCGTCCAGATCTAAGTATGGATCGAATAGAGATGACTATGTCGCATTTGAGATAATTTTGTCGTTCTTCTAGATTGCTTTTTAAATGTTTAACCCAATGTTAAAGAGCATATTAACACCAAGCAACTTTTCCAATTATTAGTTATGAGCTAGCCAAGATATTAATTATTTAATTGAAGATTTTTTTTATAAAAGAAAGATTTTACGAGCCCATTTATACTTGAATATTATGTTTAGTTCAAAGTAGTATTGATAATAATGACGTCTACGGCGGGTAAAAAACCGCATCGTGAAGCGGATACCTTATGCCCTGTGGCAGTACGCGGCTCCGGTGGCCCGCGCCGTCCATTTGGCCGACAAAGCGCGTCACTTCAAAGCGGCCGGTTAACAGCTGCTCCTAAGCCGATTTGCGGCAATTTTTCCTATGAGCGATAGAAATTCAATCTTAAATACTGCAGTTGCCTATTTCGCGTTGTTATTGGATTTACAGCGCGCCGTTTTGTACACAACTGTTCTTATTTGGAGGCGATATTGTTAAAAAATGTGCCATGGAGTTTTATTTGTGGCATGAAATGAAATGTGGAGTTACAACTTTTGATTGAAAATAGCTTTCAAAAATGAAATATCTCTGTCTCCATAAGCTCCAATAACTTCGTTTTTCTATTATTGTTGATTTAGCAGTTCGTTCCAAATACAGTGCAGTCAGTTCTTGTATTATTGACCTGTTTAATTTCTGTCACGAATATAGGCGCTGTATTTATTAGTTTCTACAACAACAACGTACAAACTTGTGTTGATAAAATTAACTAACACGGTCATTAAGTCCCGATGCTAACTATAGAAAAAATATTTTTTGCTAAATTATATTTTATTGTAAAAGATAGTCCTGTTCCATAGCTGTAGAAATAATCCTAAGTTTCCGCAAGCTTTTGATGTAGGCAGTGTTGTGTTTTGCCCTGTGGTCCGGGGGTGCAAGAATTCCGCCACGGTATTCCCCGCCCGTCGTAAGAGGCGACCTAAAGGGGTCATCGGAGTCGCTGGGCACACTGCGGGGGCGGTGTGCCCACACGTATAACGACTCCGAGATGCAAGATAGAGCCTCGTCTCTGTCAGGGACGCCCACAACACCTTAAACGGGCGTCCAAAAATAGGCGTAAGTGGGTGTCATCCTACACTGAAGGACCAGCGATGGTTTTGCGCGGGGCGGTAATGCGGACGTAAATCGGGGCGCTTTTCGCCCTGGGATGTCCGGTACCGCCCACAATGCGTGTGACGATTAACGAGGGGTTTTTAGTCAGTATGCTGGCGTAGATATTGTTAGGGACCCAGCTCGGTCACAACATCCGCATTGTTCCGAGCTGGAAGGCTAGTGACACTGACATACCCCTTTCGACCTCCCCCGGGGTACCGAAAGGGGAGCTTAATAGCTTTTCCTCTCGAAACAAAAAAAAAAAAAAAAAAAAGGCAGTGTTGTGTTGTGAAGATAGGCAGCCGCATCTGGTCCGTTTACCAACAGGCCACCATGTACTTAACCATTACTTTGCTTGATTGGTGATATTTTTCATCACTAAACAGCGTTTAATCGAAGCACTAATCTTGTTTTCGTCCATCGTGCAAGCGAACGCAAATATAGGCTCAATTAATCTTCAATATCTGACAATGGCTGCACCGAATTATAAAAAAATATATATGCATATTTTTGAATGTTAGTACTATTGAAAAATAAAAACTACCTGACAGTAGCAGTGGTACTTCTGGGTTAGTTACGGAACTTATTGACCCACGTAGTATCCGTATGCGAGGTAAATATTTTAACAAATTGTTGCTGTTTAAAACATTTTTAAACCACACAATATGAAAGATAAACAATGACGGTCCATTAAAAATATGGATACCTACCTAATATCTCTTGTAATAAGAGCTCGCAAGGTATTTTATTAGTCTGTCGATGGCGCGGAAGGGGGTAGGTTAGCAGGGGGGGTAGAGGTCCCGCGGGGCGACCACGGCCGATTGGTTTTTTATTGAACCCTTCACGGACCTTAAGCCTCAGAATTAATTAATTTGTCGAAACAACTTCCAACAGAAAAAACTCGACGAACGCCCCGGGGACGTGAAATAAAAATTACAGTGTGATGTTTTGTTCCCGTGGATCTGCGTTCCAGGAAACTTCGTAAACCCGAGCTGTTACGTGCTATCATGTTAAAAAAAACATGTGATCGCAGATTTATGCCCTCTTATAAAGCACTTTGCAACTAAAAATTTTATTTATGCGCGCTACATAAAATATCTAAGAACATAATTGAATCACGAGCAAATAATGAATTTCCTATAAAAATCCCATACTTATGCGCAACCAATCGACCAACGAAACGATTACATCGACTTACATAATAAATGGACGCTATCAAACCATTAAATTGCTATCATGTATCGCTTAAATTAAGCGCTTTCCTTGTGCGTAATGAGGCTTGTTCCGTTCCTAATATATCGTTCCCGCGGGAGGAACCTTTGCCTTTCAGAAACACTCATTACATTACGAAACAACGTTTTGTTAGATTTTATCGTTCAATTACAATTGTGGATCTTTTACTGTTTTGACAGTTCCTTATTACCCGCATCAAGGTTTAAGGGCTATCTAAATAATACATTTTGTGTTTGTAATCATATCATATTGTATTGTACTAGCTACCTTCTATGGGATTCTCCCAAAATCATTAGCTCGATGACAAGTCGTAAGTATAGTCCACCACTGTTTCCTGTTGAAATATGCCGTGTGACTTAACATAAACTTTTGTATAAATCTGTATGATACGCAAGTTTCCTCGACATGTGTTACATTACCAATAATATTTATATTAGTCTCTATTACTCTTTTTTCTATCTTTCTCTTCCACTTCCTTTCTGCATCGGATTGAACATAAGCCATCCCTTATTTCCATACCGACCTGCTAGTAGCGGCCGCCAACCAGCATTCATATATTCAGAAATATTTTCAAATAGTTATACCATTAAACATCTTCAACAAAATATACAGACCGTTGAAAACTACACGAGGCATGTTTTCCTCGCATAAACTGCATGGTGAGATGTGAGCGGGAACGGGGTCAAGCGAGCGCCGTGAAAGGGCCGGCTCGCAGGACGGAGGCGCTGATTCATACGCATTCACTGCATGTACTGCGAGGGAAGCTTTTAAAACATCGTATTTACATGATAACTGGCGGGAGTTTATTTTTTTAGTGGTATGGTAAAGTGTCTGCACTATAGATAGATGGCTCTATTGTAAGCCAATTAATACAAGAAAATAATATTTTTATCGACTGCCTCGGTGGCGTAGTTGTACTACGGTATGATTACAAATCTGAGGTCTTTGGTTCAAATTCCGGGTCGGGCAAAGTGATATTGAATTTTCTATTTATTATCAGCCTGGAGTCAGGAATGTGTGCCCAATAAGGCAATAGGCTCGCCCCCTATCATGTTGTAGGACGGAGCATACAAGGCGAAATGTGGTTGTCCTGGTTGCACCTCTGCGTACCCCATCTGGGAAAAAGGCGTAAGTTTATGTATGTATGCCATAATCTATTAAACATTCTGGTGGAATGGTCTTCTAGAAATAATCGTAAAGTTGGAAAAAAAAATATCTGAATGCAATGAAATCTTCAACGCTGTCTAAATAAATATTTTTATCGGTAATCACAATTATGGTAGCCTGTTCGGCAATAAAATGTGGTTAAGTGTAGAAGGTTACAGTCGTTGCTGTCTGCGCGTATACGAATATCTTACAACTCATATACATCAGCAAATAGTTCTTCTGAAGGACTTGTTAAAGAGGTATAAATATTAAACAATGAAAAATACTGGTCTTGCTGTTTATTTAAGTAGAAAGAAAAAGGAAGTCCGGCAACATAAATAATTCTCGAAGCAATCGCCGACCACAGGAATGAGCAGTGGTTTGTATAAAATGCTTGGAATGAAAAATATTCCAGCATTTCTTTTGCCAATTAAAGAACTATTACTTTTCATAAGTAGGCGCTTTAAAGCTTTCTGCTTGAGGTGTATTTTCAATTATGATAATATTTCTTCAAATGAACTCATTTATATGTTAATTAATATGTCTTCTTGTTATTTTTTATTACAGATATAATATTACAATGTATCCCTTTAACTAGAGCACTGATGATCATTTGTCAATGCAGTTAATGAATACATTCATTTGTCATTATTACTATAAAAAAAACTTATTTGATTTTGAATATTATATGAAAATATTTTTGTCCTTGTAGAAATTAAATAATCAACTTGAATAGATTTGAACAAACTTCAAGGAATATGCCGTTATAAATTAAATTAAAGGCAGAACGATGAATTAGATTCTATTCTTCATTAGACCAAACGTTGTAACTTATCTTACCCTCATTATCTTTCTTTCATGACTCTTCCATCACCTATTTTCAAAAGACAGTAACGCATGTGAAATTCCATAGATGTCGCTATCACTAGATGGCTCACTTCATCAAATGACTCTTTTACTCATTACTTCCGCATATAATGAATGTCACTGCACTCCTGATGAAGTGTTCGCTATCAGATGTATCCACAAAGCGACAAGAGCTCCCTTGGCAGTCGAGCTCGCGGATCGATCTGGGTCAACAGGCTGCAATGGAAAGGCTGCCACTCGGTCCTCCTGTTCGATATCTAGGCTTGTGCCTATAGATATTGAATGGACTATATTTGTATTTCTAAGCATTTAAATGCACCTACACAAAATAAATATTTACTTAAGAGTTTAGTTACTTTTTCTAAACAACATTAATTTTGAATTTATTAAAAAAAAAGTTAATTTTTATGTGGTAAATTATAAAAGCGTTGATTTTTTACTGTGTCCTAAATTACTGCTTCTCAAACGAACCGGTAACACTTGCCGAAAGCCCTTACAATTTTCCTCCTTCCATGCTTTTTCATTCCCTTTCTCATCTAAATCCAAGTAAATTAGTTGTTGATGAGCCGAATAAACTGTTTGCTATCAGGTGTTCCGTTTGTTCTTTTTAATAGTATGCAATAAATTTAAAAACTGTGAATGTGGCACTCCAATTTTTATTCGTCTTAATAGTTCACTTCAAACATAAATATACATATAGTTTACTACCTTGTAGAGGTAGATCATCCACTTTAAATGTTCCTCTATTCATTAAAATGTATCTCCCAAAATCCATCTTCGTACTTCAAAGGGAATTTTAAGTTATATGAGCTACCGAAGCTACACGGCGGCTTTATTGACTCATTCAATTTCCGAACTGCATCCAGATTGTGAGGTAACTATGTTTCTCAGACTCACAGACAGCCTTACAGCCAATAATAGCGAACATGAGGGGACATACACAACTTTTATATCATTGTTGCAAATAAAATATTTATCTCCGTACAATCGGAGAGTTGGACATTTCGTCTTTGTAACAACGGAGTGTGACAATGGAGAAATAATTTAACGAATTTGTCGTATATGTGAAAAATGTAATATTTTAACGCGGTATTTGTCAAATGAGCTATATTTGATGACGGTATGGTAATATCTACCCACATTTAAATTATCTCTCTTGTAATCGGTGTAATTAGGAAATCAAAAAGAAGATTAATTTAAAATTAAGGCACCTCTCTATACATTTTAATACAACATTCAAGTAAATAAAATGGCGTTACAAGAGACAGGAAATAATGCATGTAGTAACTTCCCAGTTGAGAATGTGACTCTATTGTGATATTTGAAACCCGTCAAGAAAGGAATTTTCTCATTTAAGTTTCAGTGATGCAGTTTGATATCTCGCCGGGTACGTCCATTGTCCAGTGTCGTTGGACTCTATTTCATATTTGGAATGTTAGAATTTCAAAATGAAACATGCGCACACAAGTGATCGAGTGCTTGAGGAAGAAAGAAAATATAACAAAATGTAAAAGTAATTTTTTCCGGTGAATACGTTATTTGGCCGGCACTACTATTATCGTCAGTTGTATTGTAGTCACTTTATAGAGCCAATGTGTAAAAAAATATTCGAGTCACATTTCCGTATATCTTCCTGTATAAACAGTAATATGTGTGTGATCTTAGGGTATATTTATTTATAAATAATAATTAGCTTAAGTATATTTACGGTTAAAACACATAAATAAATAAAATAAATCGACGTATAGTTTCTTGGAAGTTTCTGAATTGATGCACAGTCGCGTACAGTGTGTGTGAGTGAGTGTTAATGAGAGAGTGTGTGTGCAATAGTTACAATCTCCATTAAATCTGAGCAGCGCGGCTTCCTTAAATCCCAAATGGTTTCGTCGTAAGACAAAGACCATTAGGTCCCACACGCTCAGACATACACATCACTATTATTTCGTGTACATCAAGATTGTATTAAATATGTTAGAAAAGACCTGTACCTATAATTATACTAGTGTATAGGTTGTAGATAATTATAAACCAAAGAAAAATATACTACTGGATTTTTTTGTGAGGGTTAGCGCAATTGACTAAGACCGAGGCCATCTGTCTGTCAATGATACATTTAAATTATAAATGAAACCGTTTATTAATCGTTTCTTTTTTTATGATTAGAAATTTATTTATTGAATAAATAAAAATAAAGTATACATTTATTATTCAATCCGATATCATAAAATATAATCTAGTAGAATGAATAGATCTCCCAATAAACACACATAATTTTATACTACATATGTCGAACAACACCGCAACAACCATAAACACAATATTCCACAAGAAAATTGAACTGCAACATAACCAAATCCCCAGACTTGGCTAACACTGGAAAAAATTAATAACGTCTTTATTAAAATGTGAGTACACTTGAGTGGTCGATTTTGGTTGAGGCTGGCATGATTTTTGCAGAGTGCGGCGTGCGTGGGAGGTGGCTCACAGTTAATTTGGTCCAAAGCTGCAAAGCAAACAAGTCCACGGGGAGGTGTTGTACACACGTATACACAAAGCGGCTTTTAGCTCCGCTCTTCAGAGGCTCGGGGGCGCTCGCACTGACTGCTATGAGCGATGTTAAGGCCTTGGGCGTTAGGTATGCAACTTTAAACTTAGAGAACTGTAGCTTTGTCGTGTAGCTGTCTTCAACTTAGCACTGCCGAAAATCTTGTAGATCCATAGAGGTTTACGTAGCATCGTAGAGTCTCGTAGCACCGTAGTTATATTCGTAGCTTCGTAAAGAATGTCGAAGCACTATGGAAACTCGCATAGCAACTTACCAATCTCGTAAGTTGGTGAGCGATTTGATGTGATACAGAATTTCGTTGAAGCGTAAATTTCGTTTATAATATTAACAAAATATTTAAGAAGAAAGATAAGTTATATGTATGTAATCATTGCCATATTTGTAAATAAATCGCTATCCACTAAGTATTCTAAAGCTAACTAGGTCACTTCACAGTGGAGCACTCTAAGATACATCGCCAGCTACGACCCTCCCCTTAGCTGGGGTAGGTCGGTGTAATATCCGGCCTAGTCGACGGCGAAACTGCGCTCCGCCAGAAGGAGGCGATTAAACGCCGCACATAATTGGTGCTTTTAAACGGCTCGCCTATTAGATTTTCAACGTAATCACTCGTTAAACGCGAAATCTATTCTCTAACAGGTTTGAGCACTGCTGTGGGATTCAGAGACCTGTGTACACAAGTATTAAATGGAAGTTATGACGTCAGCCAGTTAATTTGCAATCGCTTGGATGGTTACGTTATTCATTTGATGCGGATAGTTTAATTTCTGCTTTGTGGAGTGAATATATTTTAGGTTTAAACCTTCGTGATATCTGTTATGCTAAGGACCATTTTGTTTATTTAACTCATACTTAATGAATTTCGTAACCAGACAAAAAACAATACTCCACGCTCGATGTATTTGGTCAAAAGTTGAAGTAAAAGAAAATCCAGTACATTTCCTCAACACTTTGCACACAAACTTGAAAAATATTGTTAAGAAAACTCAAGCAACTTAAGACGTACTTCATCGATGAAAGCAGTCGCAAGAACACTAATCCCTGTATCCTTTGTGTAGACCAGGGGGGTGGTAGAGACGATAGAGTCTACAGTGGGTAGAGACGATAGCGTGGGCTGAGTGGTGCCTTTAAAAGTGTCGTTATCGTCGACATTGACAAATCAAGTGAACCGTTAACCCATTGCGGCTGCGATAGAGTCGCGTGGTAGAGCAGCCGACTCCACACAAAGAGATGTTCGCGACACTAAAGTCGTAGGAAGGCCGACTGTTCCTTTTACCAACTCAGAGCTGCTTTTATACCGACTGAGAACTGGCACGATGCGTTTAGTATTTTACTTTGATGAAATATGCATTTTTATTTCTGTAGTCTTGTGGTTAAAGAAGTTTATTAATGATTACTGAATATGGAAAATGAAATAGAACCAAATTATATGTCTCAAATGTAATAACGTCTAGGTCACGATAAAATATCCTTAAATTTTAAATTGAGATCAACTGAGCGAGTAACCTTAATTATTAAAATAATTATTCACACTGAGCGAGTAACCCAGGCATATTACGCTAAATGCCTGTTTAATTTTGCTTCATTATTTTAATAATATATTTATTTACTTTATTTAGTAATACATTATATGAACATACTATATCACATGGTTTTAGTAGAGCTATGGGGACACTTCGTATTTTACAATTTTGAGTATCGTATTTCACCAAGCCTAAAGCCGGTATTTCTTAACTCCCAAGGCCGCATGCAACGTTCCACCAGTGGTTGGTGCGGCGATTTGGCGGGTGGATATTCAAGGCGGCGGCGCTGAGCGGCTCTACCTTTGAGTGCATCTCAAATCCGCCGCGAGACGAGACGCGCACACTTACCTCGACTGTCATCTTTATGCATTTATAGTCTGTAATGACATATAATGTACTGTTTTCCTTAGAAGTTGCCATTAAAGAACGTCATTTTATGTACTCGCCTGCGAATTTATTTTAATAGACTCTGTGGCATAGTTGGTAAGATGCCGGCTGTGAAACGTCACCAAAATTTGTGTGATACTAAAGTTTTTTTTCAGGTCTGGAAGTTCGCGAGACTGGAAAGTCGTAGTATTTGATTCCCACGACACAAGATTTGTATTTTAGTTTAGGGCTGGGACTAATTGTATGTGTTGGCGTATATATTTATTTGTATACATCAATTAAATGCAACAACGACTTAGTAAAATAGTGTTTAATCGTGCACTAACGTAGTGTTCGATGATTGAAAATTCTCTATTGTAATCCTAAACAAATGAAATGGAGTGTCAAGAGTAGGTCAGCTGGAAACTAGAGCTGTGTTTTGAGCTGTGTTATAAAACAGTAAAAATGCTCAGATGGATGTTTAGTGTCAGAGGCAATATGTTGATTTTCTTATTCTGTTTCTATAAACATACTGTTTGCGTTGTGTATAATATTTGTTACTATAAATCTTATATTTTCTTCTTTAAAAACTAGAGACTTGAACGCAACATTTAATGCTCATTGACTTAATGATATCTTAGTGGGGCCAGCTCGATCTGTCGGCGATGCGGTTCAACGAGTTAGAAATATTAGGCTGTTAGGATTTTAGACTTACTTGTGTTTCCAGTTATTACCTAGGGGCATCTTTCTCTCTCTTTATCTTTAACCACTAAAAACCACTGATGAACATAGCCCTTACGAAAGCTTTCCACATCGACGTGTTAGAAAACACTAAATACAAAACCGTATTTTTCTTTGAGTCCGGCATTCAACGCGAATACTGCAAACAATTGTGAAACCAAACCGAAGTTTCGATTATTCGAAAAACACACAACGTACCAAATCAATTCACCGACTAATATTGCCAAAAAAACAAGCGGGATCACAATCAATTTTGATACGCCAGATCCAATCGAGCCGCCGACATTGCACCCGCGGTCGGTATGCGGCCACAGCTCGTTCCCCCTGCTCGCCCCGCGACCTGCCTCGGACATCGCCCGCGCCGCGCTCCCTGACAAATTGATTTCAAACTAACATACTGCCGCGGCCTCGTCAGCATATCGGCTTTAAACCTGTCCAACTTCTTTTTTAGTCTACCTGCACTTATGCTGCACTTTTGGAATCGGCGCAAGATGTTATCCATACCTTTGATGGGGAAGTGGCTTCTTACTTAATAGTAACCCTCTCGTAACAAACCGGATCAATCATACAAGGGATAGAGTTCACATGCTACTTAATTCTTGTGTGGAATCCCCTGGTGTATAAGTTTATCTTACGTTTGCCGTTAAATAAGCGATTATTGGGCCTAAATATTCACAGAACATCGGACACAGTAAAGACAGAATGATAATAGGGAGAAGAAAAATACGGACAAATATAATTCCGGAAAATCCCTGCTTGCTCTGGATTCGAATCCGCGATCACCGAATTACCTATCTGGTCTATCCTAACTGAGCTGCCATTCAATCCAACTATCGCAATAAAATCCGAATTTGACATCAACTGCAGGTATGGCGGAATTGGAAATTAACCAGCTATGTCGGACGTTGAGTTAGTGGCGGTTTGCGCTAAATGAATTAAATTCGGAAAGTTTGTGACATAGCATGGAGTGTCGCTGTGTGTAGGCTACTGGTGGCTTTTATTTGTATTCTATATCAGGATTGTGTAATATGGTTCTATATTAATAAGGTTTTTTTGAGTACTATCCATTTAATAGGTTCTTGCTTCCAAGAAATATTTGCTATACGATTTACATAACTTCCTGAAATTTAGTGTGAAGGACAAAAGTAGGTCCCTAAAAGCTACAAAAAAAATCCCATATCAATCGAATGGAAAATATATACCAAACGAATAACGTTTAACAACAAGGCGGATAAAATTAAATTTTTTTACAAAAGAAAAAATTTACAGACATTTTCTTTTGTTCTCAAAAAGCCCCGATGACTTTCTGTATTACTTCCTGATGTAATAGAGTCATACAAATCCGGATGCTAACATTAACGCTTATAAAAATATCTATAGAACTTGATTGAACGGTTTTTACATTACCGATAATGCGTTCTACGCGTCACAACTCAACCCCACCCCAAATAAATTGACTACAAATAAATATAGATGACTTGGGGTAAAATGCCCCAATAACGCGCTATTTATCATCGTAAAAGCTACCCCATCGTCGCATTTATGTTAACAATTTATTTAGAATTTTAATATGGCAAAATATATTAAATATGTCACACCGAGAACATTTATCATAATGTCTGTATAATATTGCATGCCATATGGCATATAATTATAGTTATTTTTCTCATACAAATTCTACTTATTTATTTTATGACTTGTTGCCCATGAGAATTTTCTAGTTCAGCTGTATGGCCTTAAGAGGTTGCTGAATCGAACTTCGCAGATATAAAATATATTTGTATGGTCTACAAATTTGTTCCAAAACTGTATTTAGGCGCATGTGAAAATGTTAATAAATTTACTAGGGACAAACAAGTAGTTTTATTGAGGTAATTGTTTAATATACGTACGTACATACATACATACATACATAAGTACATACGTATTTATTTTCAGCAGTAAACTTCCTGTGGCTGAAATACGATTAAGATTTTTTGTTATGTAAGTAAAACAAATGCAAACCAATTACAAACATGAATACAATACTTTTTTCTATTTTATAAGCTAAATTAATTTTTCGAAATAAAATAATATTAAATTATTTATTTTAATTACCTACACAATTAAATTGTCTTTGACAAATCACCTAACTTAAAAATGACAAATATAATATCTTAAAAAATATTGAATTGTACCACCGAAACACTATACTGAAAACATAATTCATGCTCGCATCCGTACAAACGCTACACAATCAGATTCACCCAAACACACGCCTTTCACTCCGAATTTTCAGCACCTGTAACAAACACGCCAATATCACAGGCAATACAACGAAATTGGCAAGAATACGTCACCAGAGGGCAGTTGGCGTCGTGTAAGCCGACTTGCCGAGTGGATCGGACAAATACCGTGGAATAAGACAACACGGACGACAAACATCCTAAACAAACCGACTCTATCGGCGCTCGCTTTTAATTATGTTAACGGAATTTTTAAAAATGGATCGCTTTGTTAAATAACGGTTTATTTGGCAAAAAGAGTTGTTAATTAATTTTTCAATGAATAAAGGGTTTGTTAATTTTTTTCTCAAATGGCTAATAAGTTACGAGTGATTTTTTGGAATAAAAGGCCTTTCGGTTAAGCTGAATTATGTCATTTTTGACGATATTTCAAATATGTGTTTCAGGGTATTATAATGAGTGTAGGAACACTACATATTTGGAATCATGTTTCCTCAATATAAAACAAGTGACCTATTTTCGGCTATAGTGTGTGATAACTTTTAATAATAATCTATTCCTTATACCAAGTTGATACGACCGATGGGCATTTTTTTAAACTGCATATACTAAGTACAATTTCCAAGTTCTGTACTAAAAATCAATTAAATAGGAGCAGTAGTTGAATCATAAGTGATTTTGTAAGTTTTTGCTCCATTTGAACACGATGTAGCTTTTCTAACAGCTGATTACGTATAACGCACAGGTCAAACACCTTAAAACGATAGATCCTACTAAAATCTACGCGCTGTTGCCGCTCTTACACAAGTGACATAAATAAGTACAACTAAATTACTTAAAAAGTTGGCGATGCAAATAAGGAAGCAATAAATACACACCTGCACTTTCATTACGAGAGAGACAAATCATAGCAAAACATCCCGCGCGTAAAAGAAATAGAAATAGGTCAGTGTGTTGCTATTGCATCTTAACAAATAAAAATTGTTTGCTAAAGAAATTGTTATTTTAGTGCGCCGTCGCTATCCTTTCGGAACGGATGTAACACGGAAACTCCTGCGCCGCCGCGCCGCGCCGGTTTTATCTTGTCGATCTCGCGCCGACAATTGTGATTTTGTATTGTTATTGTGATAGGTCATAGGACACTAAATGAGTTTAAGACATTATTTCTTTTTTTTATTGTGACAGGACACGTAACTTGGGATAATTATTAGTTAATGTTTTTTTGTTATTGACTGTTTTTTATTGTCGAGGACACGTAATTAAATTGTGTTTGTGTTTGTAATTAAACTGTTTAACAATGCCTCGTGTAACTTACACCGCGTCAGAATACACTGCTTGGTTTTTATTTACGGGAATGCCATGGAAACACAGCTTTAGCTCTGTGTACATACCGCGAAAGGTATGGTGACAGCCACAATTGCCCCAGGAACGCCCGCACAATAACATTGGCAGTACAAAGATACGAGACAACAAAAGTATAGTGCCGCATCAGGAGGGAGTGCCAGCGCGGCAAATACCCGCTGCTTGGAAAGAACGAATTTTAGACTTAAAACTACCTTCAAAACTACGTAACTACGCGCGGTGCGCTGGCGCGCGGCGTCTCGCCACGACACGACGGTAACACACGCCCCGCGCGACGTTGCCAGTTCAGTTCATCAATGGTCAGTGAAATTTATTTACAAAGGATGGTTGCGTTTTACTCTTATTTGTAGGCTATTTAGTTTGCTTGAAACAATCAAAATCCCATTTTTGGTATTATTAATTTTTGTGCCGTGTCGAATTAATACTAAGGACGTATGGTATACGTAGTGTAATTTAATGCCCATCTGTCGTATCAACGCGGTATATACAAAATATAGTTTAATTTCAATCATGGACTCGTTAATGAATTATGTTTCAACGTCAAATATTTTCTATTGATGAACTCAGTCGTAATTAGCCATACTTAAACCCACGAATTCAAATAGTTAACATACAAAGTACTTAATCAAAACATCACCAAGCAAATTGAGCGATACAAGAAAACTGGGAATAAACATTATTTCTCCAAGAGTCCGGGCAAACGGGCCTTTGTCCCCAGTAGCACCGTAACAAATCCGCCGCGCTTTACACAGCCAAACATCTCGATGATCTGCGCGACCCTCAGGCCGTCAACGTTTTTGTCAACACCCTTGCCCACATTATCGACCCTCGCTTTAACACTTTATGAACCTTATCACAAAGTAACAGAATACATTTTTGTGGTATTTATACTTTTTGGGTGTCTCCCAAAGTTGGTCGTGTTTCGAGAAATATTTGCTTTGGATTTTAAGGGTATGGTGAGATGATTTTTGTATGTGAGAGTTTTATGTAAATTCCCCGGGTGTTTGCACTCACTTACCGTTGTGTCGACTTGCGGAGGATAGAGTACGAATTTCTATTTGTGTTACAAGTCCACAGGTGTATACATATTTTGTTTTTCTGCATGATTTGACACGGTCAATCTTATGTTTGTTTGGTAAGGCGTATAGAAAATATACCTCTGTTTTCACGGGGAAAATGCTCTTCGATTTCTATGTTATGCGAATTTGGCCCAATTTAAGTGACAACATTCCATTTGCACTTTGGAGAAACTTCGGGTCCCTAAACGATAGGATAGAATCAGATCAAGGACAGTAAGGTTCGAGATCTGGGATACTAATCTGCCCACTCACCATTATAACAGAAGTCAATTTAGATCAACAGTGGCATGCAATAGTAACATACATAAATAATGAAGGACTGTTTGGATTTTAAATAGGCGTTATATTAGAATATGAAGAATATTAAGCGTTGTTTATTATTTGCAATTAATACATACATACACAGTGCACAGGTAAATGTGCCTATTTATTAATCGACTTCAATAAAAAGAGATTTTAAATTCTATCTGTATGTAAGTAGACACAGTACATAGTAAGTAGCTTGATGTTAGATACCGTACAGTCTTTCAGCTGAAAAATAGATGATATATTTAGGTATAATAGATTTTTTTACGGGTAATTTTATTTCTCCCTTTTTTATATAATTTTAAAGTCGCTTGAATATTTTATATTACTTTTTATTTAATATGAAATGTATTATCTGTAAGAAAACATTAAACATACTCTGTTTATCTAGATCAAACTCATTTACCTAAACAACCTCGGTATAATTGAAACAAATTACATTTTTCTCGGCAAAAAACATGAAATCTACACAGACATCAGCACAAGGCCCTCGCCGAACAAGCCGAGGCCCAAAATGCAAATTCAACGGTTTTCGCGTCATTTTCCTTACGCTTTGCGCGAAGGGCGCTCCACCTAACGAAGTGTCCTTACTGGGACGTGTGTGACTATGTTCCGATACACCTTTGCCTAGCTATTTTCAACTCTATCTGTTAAATATTAAAGGTGATAATACCGTATTGGTAAGTTTGTGATAGTGACATCACAGGCTCCACTCGTTTGGTGGAACGAGCTCGTGCGCTAAGGAAATATCTCTGTCAAGTGGTTGTTCACCAAACAGGTGTATAATCGGGCTCTCCGCCAAGATTTTTACTTTAATCTCGGAGTAAATCGAGAAATAGTACAAAGCCTAGTTTGTTGAGGTCTTTCGCTTTGCTCCTGCGCTATTAAACTCTCGTGAACTTGGGGTGATGAAGATAGACCTTTCAAATTCATAATATGTAAGACTGTGAAATTGTTAAAATGTTAACAGCCTCAAAGTTTTGTAGGCACTCTACCGTAACAAAGTGCGTAACATCTAGATCTTCAGAGTTTATAATTATTTGACACCTCAATTAGGACAATCGTTGGATAAAACGTCATCGGTATTCTACTAAAACGGAATATGATAACATATTTTTATTAGTAACATTCAAATTTAAACGTATAAAACATTTTCTTGACCCCACAATAAGATGCGATTTCTTTATGTATGTGTCACCTACATGAGAGATTATTCGACACCACAACATTAGATCTTGAAACAAATATTTATTTCATTGCCTCGTTCCATCCATTTCATAGACTCGACCAATATATACGTATAGGCTGTCAGAATAACACAGCAGTTAATCCAGCGTCTTCCAACATGAAACAAAAGACTATTTAGTGATCCCATTAACTAGTTAAGTTTTAATTCAATAACACGCGTGTTCATGTGAGTGTAATTTGTGAGATTACGTCCCGGGATCGGCGGCCGGGACTAAGCCGGGACGGGTCCCGGGGCCCGGGATTACAAGTCACAAGTTACCCGCCGCTAGCCGCTTACGAATTAATTCCCAGCCTATTATGTTGTGATTCGCATGGGTTCTGTGGCTTTTGTTACGAGGCGAGGTAGATTCGAACTCGTCATTTATGCTAACATGTGTTTCTTGTCAAGGGAAATTAGGGAATATTAATACCGAAATAGAGCTATACCTCATTCAGCTGAGAATAAAACACAAGGACTTCCAATATGTTCGCATAGTATGTATTTGCATTGACAGTGGTAATTCAGATCTAAGGTAGCATTTTTATGATACCATTGCACTGAATGGACTAAGTTTTGGTCCAGCTTATGAACACAGAAGAAGTCTTATTAATTTATGCTAAATACGAAGATTACAGTAAAGACGTTAGGAGTCGTGCAATTAAAGTAGTTGTTTTGTGCCGCTTCTTATTTAATTTACAATCGTATTTACATATTTTACAACAAACAAACTTTGTCCAAAACCTGAACTAATCGATTACCGATACTGAACAAACCACCCAAAGCAAAAATAGCGCTCTGTATTCGGGATCCGAGCGTGCTTTCAAGATTCTCCATTTACAAATGCGAAGGCGTCGTGTCTGTTATCGCAGCTGCGCCTGCAGTCAAAGCGTCGGTACACAACACGACGGAATTGCTTGCGAACTGATGCCGAATTTGGAACGATCGCTTACACGGATGTGTTTAGTACTCGGTCGTGCGAAATCTTTGAGTCAAAGTAGAGGTTTGATATAATTTGCTGGTAGTGTTTGGTGTTTGTGTATTGGTAAGTGCCTCGGTTTTTGGTTCAACCTGTGTATTTTCGGTTTGGATTAGACAGGTATAATTGTGTCGATTAATACTATCAACTAATAATCACTTGCAAGTGGATTCTTTAATTGGATAGCAGTTGCCACCGTTTGAATCACTGTTTGTTCAAGATATTATGAATATCGTACCACCATCTTGTTGGTCTTGCATTTTTATAACCTAAATACTCTCTAAATATTTTTTTTACTAAACATGCATCGTTCTATAGTAGACATTACACTATGTCAATAAAAAGCACCAGCGCATGAGGAGCGTTGTGTACAAGGTTCGATTCAGCACGGAGTTAAATATTTGCTCCCCTGTTTGTTTCACGGTCTGTTTATTTGCATGTGTTGTCCATGCTAATGTGGGGGAATTTCTGGATTAGAAACGGGAGTTAAGTGAGGGGAATAGTTTAGAAATTGATTAAGTATAAAATAAAGTGTAGCTTGCTACCGAATGTGTTGTGAAGGGATTGGCACAGACAATAGATTATAGAATAAAAAGCAAAATTATTTTGTAATTTACATAAAAATCATGTCCTCTAGCAAGTATAGAATAACAGAAAAATAATTCCTGAAAAAGTTTGTGAACGCGTGTCAGTGTAATAAGAAGAAGAGAAAACATTTTATCATCAAATAAAATAAGAAAACAATATTATTGATTCATTCAAACGACGAACCGCGAAAGCAAACATTTCATAGGCCTACAATACTTACCTTGAAAACATCCGTATTTCTAATTCATTCCCTTTACACGTTACTTTGCTCTTATTACGACCCACATACATATTCTAACAGTATTACAAAAGCATCAGTATTATTTAACATTCAAGTGGAAGGTATCACTTTCACCCGTGTATTCACTCCACCCTCTCTCTCAAATATTTATCTAATTTCCATAGTCGACGGCATCGCTAATAAAGCCGCGACGGCGACGTGTCGGCTCCGTGTCGAGCTCGTGTCGCGCGCGTGCCGGTCTCGTCGCGTGTTTTGTTCATCAACTCGGTAATTCAGTTAATAGATACTTTGTCTGATACACTGATGTGATGTGTTTAGCGATTTCATTGAATGTGTGTGGATTCATTTCAATTACGCAGAAATGACTCACTTGTATTTAATATCTTTGGCATAATATGATGGCTGAAAAATATAATGATAATAAAATAAATATAATTAGTCTATGCATAGTAATACCGCCATAAAAAATACTGAATTTATTTATTTATTAAACGTCTCTTATTTTGTACTTCTTGATGTATTAATTCTTCGAACAAAATTTGAGATAGTACGTATATAGCCATATGGCATTTTGATAGGGATTTGGGAGAGTTCCACATTTCACGGGAAACTGTCCAAACGTAGCCCCTTATGTCTCCTTATGTCAGTGCGATTTTCGTAGGTTTGGTTTCCCATAATATGCACTTTCTTTTGATGTTATAGTCAGCCCTATTTTCGTAGGTTCAACTGACCTATACAATAAACATAGCTTTTATTGAGACAAAATTAAGCTTTTTTTCTTACATCGAACCAAGAATTGATTCGATTACCCCTTATACAATTTCTACGTAAGACGTAATTTTGTAGATTCTTTGTATGCTCCGTTACAAGACTTTCTACTTGGGGTTAAATAAAACCTTGTTTTTGTAAGCATTTTTTTATATATATTTTTACTAATGACTGCCTTGGTGGCGTAGTTGTATTACGGTACGGTTACAAAGCTCAGGTCTCGGGTTCGAATCCCGGGTCGGGCAAAGTGATATTGGATTTTTCTATTCATTATCAGCCCAGAGTCAGGAATTTGTGCCCGATATGGCGATAGGCTCGCCCCCTACCACATCGTGGGACGGAACATGCAAGGCGAAATGTGGGCGTCCTAGTGGCGCCTGTGCCTACCCCTTCGGGGGTAAAGGCGTGAGTATATGTATGTATGTATTTTTACTAAGGGCTAAATCCAGCCTTAACTATGTAGGCTCACATAGCTTAAACATACAATTTGTATTAGAAACTACGTATAAGTACACCTTCGAAAGCTCGAATACTTCTTCCTTAATTTCGTCTTATTCATCGTCCATAGTCTCTGCCTACCCCTATGGGATACAGGCGTGATGATTATGTATGTATGTATGTAATTTCGTCTTGAAGCTAAATTCGGTGTTATTTCCATTTTCAGCTACATAAAGTCCACATCTGAACATAAGCTTTATCCAAGAATTAAGCATAGTTTTTGTCGGCCCGATGAACTGTATGTATAAAATGTATTTGAAAATTTCTTCAGCCACTAGTACAGTATGGATATTGTGGCCTTAGTTTTCCACTATGAATTGATGATAACATTGACGCTTAGTTCAGCTTACTTTTCAGTTTATTTGACGCTGACGTGCGAGGTCAGCGTTCTTCAAAAATTACCTGCAAGGATTAAATCCTTACCAGGTCTATCATTATATGTACAGATTGCTATCCACGCGGGCCTTATATAGTCCGAACGGTAACGAAACCATACCGCGATTCAGATTTGTAGTGGCGCCACCTCTTAACGTATTTCGAAGTTAAATTCCAAAGCTTTTCATTTTTCCTAATATAAATATGAAATAAGGCACAAAATATTTTGTTTTGAAGTAGAATAAATATATTTTATGAACATGGTTGTTTTTTTGGATTATGCAAATGTTGAGTTTTATATAGAACTATGGCGGGGCTTTCAAAGTTGTGTTGTTTCAAAGATGTTTATTCTTGTAAATCAAGAAAATATTTATTTTTCTAAAATGGAGTATTTCGTGTTTAATTAATTGCTTACCATTAAATTTTCGGAAAGACATAAATGAAAAAAAAAAAATGGGATTTTCTTTTGACTTACTTTTTGCTTCATACCATTCTAAAAATAATAAATATTAAATTAAATCCCATTTCAAAACAGAACATACGTCATCTAATTACACGCAGTTCCATCTTTTAAAACTCAGGGACTTATGGCAAACAAATAAGCAACATACATGGGAAAGTTAAAATTAATAACGTGTTTATGTGAGCGGCGGAACAAGGTAAGTAGGCTGCGACTTCGCAAATTTTAATGAGCCCTACTTGACGGCCGATACAGAGGGCTGTCTGTCTGCCTGTGCTTCAATAGCTTGTACATGTGAGGAGTTTAATGTTTTTAAAGGGTTTTATTATGCTTTCCCTGTTAATTTGGGTCAAATTTAGTAATTGAAGTTTAAGGCTCTTCTTGTTGACTGATTGACCTGATATTTGGTACACACCTTTAGTTTTGATGACAATACAATTTAATACATTCTGTATTAAATTTATTCTTGTATTTTTATTTTCTATTTTATTAATTTTTGTGATTGTAATTTACTGTGCTAGTAATAAACTACTCTTTCTTTCTTTCTTTTCTGTATCATTGTAAATCCAATCCAATGTAAATCTCTCTCTTTCTCTCTCTCTCTCTCTCTCTTGTACCAAGAAAAAATATATAAACCACCATTTTGTAGCTGAAAATCCAATATGGCTGCTATTAGATTTGCATCTTTTTCATAGTGTACTACTTTGCTGCTAGTCCAGCTGTGTCATTTGTTGCATAGATTGAGGAAGTTATGAAGAAATAAATTTTACGCCATCTTGTAGGGGCGCCGGGCGGCCATATGGATTTACAATGAAATAAAAAAGATATTGAAATGAATGTATTAAATTGTATTGTCATTGTCGTTGGAACTGCGTGTAATTTGATGACGTATGTTCTGTTTTGAAATGGGATTGAATTTATTAAAATAATATTTTCAGAATGGTATGAAGTGAAAGTATACGAGTTATGGAGCGGGCTATGCTCGGTGTTTCTCTGAAGTATAAAATCAGAAAAAGCTTACCTAACAGAGAACCATGGTTATCGACATAGCCCAACGGATTAGCAAGATGAAGTGGCAGTGGGCCGGTTACATTTGTCGGAGAACCGACAACCGATGGGGTATACGTGTTCTCGAGTGGAGATCGCGCCTCGGCAAACGTAGTGTAGGACGCCCTCCAACCAGATGGAGCGACGATATTCGTGGGGTGGCTGGTAGCGGTTGGCGACGATGGGCTAAAGATCGAGCCTAGTGGCGTGCTATGGGACAGGCCTATGTCCAGCAGTAGACGCAGAAGGGCCGATGATGATGATGAAGTGAAAAGTAAGTCAAAAGAAAATCACATTAAATATTTTTTATTTATGCCTTCCCGGAAATTGAATGGTAAGCAATTAATTAAACACTAAATACTCCTTTTTACAAAAATAAATTAATACTTTCTTGATTTACAAGAAATAAACATCATAAGCACAACTTTGAAAGGCCCGCCAAAGTTCGATACATAACTGTACTTTTTCATAATCCAAAAAAACAACCATGTTCATAAAATATATTTATTCTACTTCTAAAACAAAATATTTTGTGCCTTATTTCGTATTTATATTAGGAAACATGAAAAGCTTTGGAATTTAACTTCGAAATACGTTAAGAGGTGGCGCCACTACAAATCTGAATCGCGGTATGGTTTCGTTACCGTTCGGAGTATATAAGGCCCGCGTGGATAGCAATCTGTACATATAATGATAGACCTGGTAAGGATTTAATCCTTGCAGGTAATTTTTGAAGAACGCTGACCTCACACGTCAGCGTCAAATACACTGAAAAGTAAGCTGAACTAAGCGTCAATGTTATCATCAATTCATAGTGGAAAACTAAGGCCACAATATCCACAATTATTACACTAGTTCATCGGGCTGACGAAAACTATGTTAAATTCTTAGATAAAACTTATGTCCAGATGTGGACTTTATGTAGCTGAAGATGAAAGCGCTGAATTTAGCTTCAAGACGAAATGGAATAAGTATTCGAGTAACACCAACCCTGTTTACACTACAATAGAAAGTAATTAGACTGTAAGTATTAGAAATATGTAAATATCCAGATTTTTATACTAAGAGAGCCGATATACAAACTAAATAGCTACTTAGACATAAAAAACAGACTAAACCTACCAACTTTAAGACTCTCTATGCATTCTTCTAGCCCACTTTTTATGTCTATTAAAATATACAAGAAGCTGCCAGATTACATAAAAATCTCAAGTAATAAAACATCCTTTAATAAACAACTAAAGCAATGATTACTTACAAAAACTTACTACACAATGACAGATTATCTAAAATTCTAAATGAAAACTTTATAAGACATCTTAATGTAAGCAGAGGTAAAAATATAGTAAACTTAAATAAATAAAGACTGATTTAATTACATACATAAATGAATATAAAGACTATGGCTTCCTCCCCTCTCCTAAAATTTTATTTTTTGCCGTGCCCTACAGGGTTCGCATTGTACGTACAATAAATTGTAACATATTTTTAACATGTGGAGTACAATAAAGTATTGAGTATTGAGCTTTCGAAAGTGCAGTTATAGAAGGTGTGTGTAGTAGTCCTCAATACAAATTGTATGTTTAAGCTATGTGAGCCTACATAACTAAGGCTGGATTTAGCCCTTAGTAAAAAAAGATATTAAGAAAAGGAGCTTACAAAAATAAGGTTTAATTTAACCCAAGAAGAATGTGTTTTAACCGATCATACAAAGAATCTACAAAATTACGCCTCATGTAGAAATTGTATAAGGGGTAATCGAATCAATCTTAAGTTCGATATAGGAAAAAAGCTTAATTGTGTCTCAACAAAAGCTATGTATATGGTATAGGTTCTTCGAACCCACGAAAATAGGACTGACTATAACATCAAAAGAAAGTGCATGTTATGTATAATTGTAAATCCAAGATGGCCGCCGCTACAAGATGGCGGATTAATTTTTTTTTGATAACTTCCTCAATCTGTGCATTGAATGACACAGCTTGAATAGCAGTATAGTAGTACACTATTAAAAAGATGAAAATCCAATATCAGCCATATTGGATTTTCAGCTACAAAATGGTGGATTATATAATTATATTTTCACAACTGCCTCAATTTTGTGCTGTGGCACAAGTAGTAGTAGTAGTAGTATTTACTCAGGTTACGCTACGCCCACCGATTTTATTTATCTGATCAATGTCGTAAATTGTTGAGGAGAGTGGTGTGATGATTGCTTTTGAGTATCTACATAATAATTTTTTTTGCCTGCCCGACTGCCTAGGTGGCTTAGTTGTATTACGGTACGGTTACAAAGCTGAGGTCTCGGGTTCGAGTTCCGGGTCGGGCCAAGTGATATTAGATTTTCGTATTCATTATCAGTCCGGAGTCAGGAATTTGTGCCCGATATGGCGATAGGCTCGCCCCCTATCACATCGTGGGACGGAACATACAAGGCGAAATGTGGGTGTCCTGGTGGCGCCTCTGTCTACCCCTTCGGGGATAAAGGCGTGAGTTTATGTATGCATGTATGTAATTATTATTTTTTCAATAAAACCGTTTAACATAAAAAAATTTTTTAATTATTTTTTGTTGTAAGAATTTACACACATACATACATAAACTCACGCCTTTTTCCCAGAAGAAAGAATAATTTTTCGTTTTAAGAATTTCATACGTTAAATTTATGAAAGTGATGATAGGCGGAAGATTAGTCATAAAATTGTCAGCCAATTAAACGTCATATTTGCATTGCTTGGAAAGAGATAACTTCCTGTGTTCTGAGTATCCATTCATCCATCTATCAGACAAAGGAAGTCCACTGCTGAACATAGGCCTCTCCCAATGATTTCCACAGTGACCTGTTGGAGGCAGCCTTGGTGGTTCGGAGGATACGCTATTCGAATTGTACTTACAAGTGCGTTCCAGGAATTTCATCGTATCAATGTAAGGAAAATACTAACCAAGACGATTCACAGTCCGCAAAACCAATAACATTGTCTGTATGAAACCTGGTTGAAAGAAAGAAAGAAAGAAAGGTATATTTATTTGTCACAACATACAACGCACATACAACGCTTAACAAAAATTTATATATACAATGTTCATACATAATAAAAAATAAAAAATAAAAACAATAATATTTATTGTAAATGAGAATGCACGTCGCATCGCTGTGACAAAGTAGGTGACCACTCAGCTTAGATGTTGCACCAAGGCACGAGCCACAGCGCAACGCTGATTTTCAGTGGTCACCTAGAGTGACATGCGAACGTCGGCCACTAAACTACGATAACAACTTATAATTAAAGATTAAAATAAAACAAAGTTAATAACCAAATACGTAACAAAATACCTATAACACAATTTTATACAATCAACCCATATAAAGAAAAAGTTACAATAAATGAATAAAAAGTACATATATATATATATGGGTATAAGTAACAAACAAATAACTTAAATGTTCCGTCCCGCTTTCACACGCCATACCAACTAGTTTGCGCAATGCGCATGCGTATTACCCATTATCGCGACGCGGCACATCTGCGCGAGTATGTACATTGCACAACAAAAATCAAATAAAAAGGCATAATGCAGTCGTCCGACGGCAGGAGCGTGAGAGGACGCTTCTCAGTTATGTAACATTTGGCCCAGAGCGTGCGGCTGGGGCTTCGCAAATCATTACTATATCCAGTATGGCTATATCGACTAGGCAGGTCAAAACAAAATAAAATGTAAAACAAAACAAACATCTCAGGTAAGTGCAAATTGCTTATTTTTGCATTTGACTCCGTTAATATAAAATATTATAATATGTGAAAGTATATTTTGGAAAAATAATAATAATAACAATAATAATCAAAATAATAACATAAAAATAAAAATACAAATAACAATGTTACCAAAGCAGGATTAAAATTTTTAGGTTCGGTTTGGAGGAGTGCAGCCATCCGCCGCGCCGCGATCACATTGTCACGCCTCGCCGCGCCGATGATTCATAAACTTTAGGTAGGTAAAAATTTATAACACATTATATTATGTACATTCAATTACACACATATAAAAGAGACCGTGTTTTATATATTTAAACTTATTGGATATTCTTTTGTACATGTAGTAAATGTCTTTTAATATGCAATTTGAATGTTTCTTTTCTTTTTAGGAATCTCACCGGCGGCGGAAGATCGTTCCAGCAGCGGGTGGCTGCAAACCTGAAACAGCCTCTGAAGGCGGTAGTTCTAAAGCGGGGCATCGAGAGCGGATTCGACGTGGAGCGAGTGGGGTACTTGTAATGCTCTTGTCGCCAGAATAATTTTGTGTAAAGGTATCTTGGTGTGTGTGTGTTTATAATGCTAAAAACTAAACTTGCCAAATGCATTTTTCTACGTGCTGCCATTTTTAACATATTATTGTTATTCAAATAGGGTGTAACATGGTCCCTTCGTGGTATCCCAAAACAAAATCTTGCACACGCATTTTGGACACGCTGTATTAGGTGTTCCGTACGAGTTAGGAGGCACGGTCCATACACAACATCACAGTAATTAAATTTTGAGAGTACCAAGGAATATACCAATCTTTTTCTCACGGCAATATTTAGATAGTCCCTTATTCTATATAAAATCTTCAACCTATAAAAACAATTTTTTACAACTTCGTTGACATGATTCTCAAACCGCAGTTCCGGGTCAAACACTAGGCCGAGATTACGCGCTGTATCTACCCTCTGTATACTTTGTCCCATAATTCTTATATCTGGATTTTTTATATTAATTGATTGTATTTGATTTTTGCTCCCTAATATCATGTATTTTGATTTGAGAGGGTTTAATAACAGAGAATTACATGCAGACCATGCAGCAATTCTATCGAGCTCATCATTGAGGATATCCACTGCGAAAGGAGTCTTAATAGCATTGAAGGAAGTATATATCTGTGTGTCGTCCGCGTAGACATGATATTTGCAATGCTTAATTTGGCTGGTCATATCGGCACTATATAAAATAAATAGGATCGGCCCCAACAACGAGCCCTGAGGAACTCCCCGGCCAACGAATCGTGTGGAGGAGGACAACTTTGAGCCATCTTTTTTGGTAATCTCAACTCGCTGTGACCTTCCACTAAGATAGCTCTTAAACCACATAACTGTGCTATGGTCGAATCCATAGAAAGACAGTTTGGACAGAAGCAAAGAAATATTAATTGAATCAAAGGCCCGTGAGTAATCAAGCAGAGTCAGTATTGTTCCCTCCCCACGATCCCGGGCCTCTAGGATACTCCCCACAACATCTGCTAAAGCCGTAGCAGTCCCGCGGCCACGTCTAAATCCCGATTGCAAGTCTGGCAATATATTATTACTCTCAAGAAAGTCGGTTACCTGTAAATATACTACCCTTTCCAACACCTTGGACAAACAGGGCAGTATACTAATAGGACGGAGGTCCTTGCAGCTTTGAGGGTTATTGTTTTTTGCAAGTGGTCGTACTATCGCTTCACGCCATAGAATTGGGAATTCCATTGAGGTTATGGACCTATTTACTATTTCGGTGATAGTCCTTAAAGAGTGTGGCAAAGTAAGGTCTAACATCTCTTTCGAAATACCATCGACGCCTTGTGCATTGGTAGTAATGCTATTTAAAATTTTTTTAATAGTTAATGAATCTGTTGGTTTCAATGAAAAAGAACTAGTACCATAGCGATTAAATTCAAAATAAGTTAACTGGGAAATTGTGACATTAGGATCACCTGGGACCGTTAAAAATTCCGAATTTATAGTATCGGGGTCGTTAAATTGTCCCGAAAAGTCATTATTGACAACTGGTAGAATATGCTTTTTTAGGTTTGACCAAAGTAATTTAGAATTGTGTATATTTTCGTTTATATATTTATTGAAATACGCTTTTTTCTCATTGTATAATCCAACTATTGCCAGATGTTTTAGGTCCAGATAGTATTGCCTATGAGTTTCCAACTTGGTACGATGATAACGATGTCTTGCCTCATTTCTAAGCTTAAACATTAGTTTGATATTACCCGTTATCCAAGGCGTTGGCTGAGTCTTAAAATAGCTAGTTTTTACTGGCGCATGAGTATCAAAAATCTGTTTAATATTAGAGGTGAATAGATGTACCATATCATTTACGTCCCCCGCATTGTTTATCGTATTCCACGGAATATTTTCTAAGTCTCTATTAAAATTGTCCATTGATATGTCTTGAAATGGACGATATGAGACACATCTACGAATTGGTTTTTCCTTTTTGAAAATAATCTCACATGTAACAATTGAGTGGTGGCCGAGTTCCCTTATATGATCTATATTAACGCCCCGGAACTGCGCGTCTGTACAAATCAAATCAATTAATGTTGCACTGTCCCCCACAAAATGCGTAGGCGCACCTACAATTTGAACCATATTGCAATAATTTAAAAATTCCAAAATCCTTTTAGTTTTTGAATGGTACATATTAAGCATATTTACATTAAAATCCCCCAATAAAATTATGTTGTCATATGGAGCCAGTGCACTAACACTATCCGTGATCGCAGCTATAAAAATGTTTATGTCCAGCCACGGGGGGCGATATGCAGTACCTATCAGCAATTTTTTAGAATTCGCGGTGACACTCATCCACATTTGCTCCACCTGAGGGTGGTAGGGGTGAGCTTTTATACGCGTAGTCGTACCAGACTTTATATAAAAAGCGACACCTCCCCCGCGCCCACCGCGGACCGACTCTGGACGAGGCGTGTGGCGTAGCTGGTATCCTGGAACCACAGGTGCCCTACCCTCCTCCCCACGACGCAGCCATGTTTCGTTAATTGCCATGATATCAACCGAATGCTGGGTCATTGCAATGATAAATTCATCATGACACGTAGATATGGACCCAGAGTTAAATAGCCCAAATTTAAGATTGCATCCACGCATCATCTAAGATAACAATATACTAAGTAGATATAACATAAAGAATTTTACTCCAGCAATATAATGACCACAAGTGTAAAATTGGACATAATAACAAATGAATTGGCAGATAAGTAAAAAGCACACGTACACAATAGACTGCAAATAAGATACAACAATCACACTAACAATAGCAAAATATATCATTTCAAAGCAATAACAATTTTCAGAAATAGCAGTATGGTGATACAATAGTACCACATATGAGCCCGATATCAAAAATATACACACCTCAATGCCACAACCAGCATCAACACACAAAGCATAGTAAAGTACAGTAACAATAGAATGTAAAAGCCATAACTTAAAATTAATAACGATAAATACATTAGTTATTGGAATAATGTGAACAAATCTATGTGTTAGGAGAATTTGCACTTTCCGGACCAAAAACACGGTCTATATCAGACTCTTTATATATTATGATTGGCTTATCATCTGGCTTATGGCGGGCAAGGATGCGGCCGTGCTTTGTCCACACAAACTTCCACCCCAGACGTTGACCGATTTCGCGTGCTTGTCGGAATAATTGACGGTTCACTTTGGTCAGGCGTTCATTAATATAAAAACGCCGCGGTGGTCCAGGCATGTCGAGGTCTGCGGTGTTTGCTCCACGGCGCACCCGTGCGGCGCGCATCAACTCATCGCGTAGTTCTCGGTGAACGAGGCGCACGACAATGGGACGCGGCCGAGTTCCCACTGCGCCCGCGGCATTCGTCGCATTCACTCGCCTGGCTCCGACGCGGTCCGCACTAACTACATCGCGTTCATCAATATTGACACCCAACTTAGTCGCTATTACTTTCACGGTGTGGATTAGGTTTTCGGTGTTCGTCTCTGGCAGGTTCGAGATTTCTAAATCGTTAGAAAGCAAAAGCTGGTCGCGCTCATTAAGCTCTTGTCGTAATTGGGCGACTTCCAGGATTGCTTTCGTAGACTCCGCAGATACTTGTTCAGATGCATTCAATCTAACCACCACACTATCTAAACCCTCTCGTACAGTAGCCAAAGCCGTTTCCAATTGCTCTTTGTCCTGCTGCAATTGGGACATATCTGTGCGCAGACTTTGGAACTCGGTTAGAAATTCTTTTCTCAGTAATACGAGTTCCTCCCTAAACAACTGCCGCAGCTCTGCTCGTAGTTCTTCCTTGAAATTATTGAGCAATGTGTGTATATTTAGATCTGATTTATTTTGGTTACCACTATAACCTGCAGAATCCATTGACTCCTCCATAGTCCCCGTCACCGCTGGTATAGGGTTTACAGATTTACCCACTGCAATTTTATTCGTGCACATTGGGCAGCACCACGAGGGGGCTATGGCTCCCGCCAACGGCAATGAACCGCAGGCTCGATGGTAGGAAATCCTACAATCACTACACGTGGCGGCACCTAGTGGCGAAAGATACTTCGCACAACCGCCGCATTTCGCAGCGGGCATGGTAACGAGTTACTTTTTTATCGATCTTGCAAATTAAAACGGCCGTACACCAACAGATGGCGCTTTAGTACAATAACTGTTTATGGGAGTTTATGGATATTATTGTAGTGCAACAACACCATAAAGCACTGCACTGAGTCTTTTGAGCACACACACACCGCGATCCAGTTTTTATGTTCTGTACTACATATAAATGCGTCGAAACGTTCCACTTTTTTTACAAATAGTTTATTTGAGGTAGTTTGCACACTGTTTGTGTATAAAGTTTTTATTTTTCACTTTTCTTAGTATATACGACACTAGTACACTGTATAATAATTGTGCAAGAGCACTACACCGAGAAAATTATTGTAATAAAGTTTTAACTGCAAAACGAAAACTTGTTTTATTTTAAATCGTAAGAATATACAGACGTAACAACCACTAGCTCAACGTCCGTGACGTCACTCCTGGTCCGTGGTTGCAGTTTTTAAACCGCTGGACAAAATGAGCGCTCCGGACCGACTGTAATGCTGCAAAAACCACCGCCGAGATTAAAATTTTAATCGATTTAGCAAAATCCTGCTAGAGGGTGCAGTGTTTCCATCCATCACGCCACACGTCTCGGGGTAGACAGAGGGAATAGTGTTATTTTTCTCGTAACCCACTAGTCATCAATCAATGCGGCTTCGGCGTAGTTTTACTCTGCAAGTGTTAGCTCATGTGGGAATTTATAATGTTATTGATGGAAGTTGCAAAGTTTTGTGCTATTTTCAATTGTGGAATATTTGTGTCCGTGTGGAGTAATGAGGAAAAGTTTGCAAATATAATTAAAGTAGAAATGTTTGTTTTGTATTTTATTTCGAACTGAAGTTTATTAAAGGGGTTCAGCATTTGAAGAAAAAAAAAGAGGAGGTCGGGCGGCGATGTTGGTCTCGGCGATCTTCCAAATGTTAAGTCACCTGAGGATCATACTATTATTCGAGCACTCAATGAAAAGTTTTACAAAATCCTCACACCGACATCAACAAAAAAACCCGTGATAGGCCTCTTTCGTGAAGCAATCTGTTTGTCTTAACTTTTCATTCTATTCTAAACAACGTTACTTACTTTCACTTTTACTAATATTTTTGGCCGTGGTACAATAGGGCGTATGACTTAGCAAGATGCCTTATAATATTTCAGCGATTCGTTAATAATATATTTTCTTAAACAGAACTAATGTAAGTTACATAAAGTATGTACTTCTTCTTTTTCTCCTATGTATACGTCATTTATGAAGGCTCCGGGGTTGAATGCGCTGTAGTTCCATAGCGGAGTGTTCTTTGTGGCGGCTCGTTAGCGATAACCCGCGCGAAGATGGCTGAGCCAGCGAAACTATTATCGACATTTCAACCTGTTAAAGAGAGATTTTGCTTTGCGATGTATTCTGTCTGTTAGTTATACGGCGAAGGCGAAAAGTTCTCTGTGAAATAAGAGAGTAGTTATTTGGTCCGTCTATCGATAATTATTTTTATCAGCAATACAATATTTTTGTTTTAGTCCTTGGAGATACGATATCTAGACATAAATAAATAAACAAAGGCAACTATAGATATTGTTTTTCGCAGAATTATTAGTATTAAGCAGTTTCCATATGTATTTCTGTGTCATAGTTTTAATGATTCCAATCAAATCATGTATGCTATAGAAGATGCTATAATACAGAAATCGTTTGAATTTAAATCAACAAAACTGACAACAACCAATCGACAACAAACAAATCAATAACCAAGCCAATAATTTTGGCTTCCAACTTTTCGCAACACCAAACAACATTCTCATGCATCCGAAACTCCTTAAGAAAATGACAAACACGGAGCGCCGCGCTGCCTCGCAGAGACGCCCGGATGAACCGCGGCTCTATTGATTTCAGTTATTGAAATACGTACGAAACTACGGATATACATTCTCGCAGTGTTTTGTATGAAGTATTGTGTTTATGGTGTGAAGATGTATTGTAAGGCATATATACCCTCAGCTTATCACGTACTATTGAGAACTGACTACTCTTTTTCTAAATAAAAGTAACCAAACATTCAAAATCATCTTATCAACTTTATATGCGTGGCCAATAATTAATATTTGTTACGAATGTGGGTGACAAAAATAAAACCTATATAACCACATACATAAGTGAATTTCAATTTCCTTATTATTAATAGTAAAGTGTATTCACTCTTTCCAGGTTAAGTCACATCATTAAAAAAATACAATCACCCTTGAAATACATCTTCACGAAACAGATCCCGTACAGATCATACATTTGTGGAGTTCACCATAAAATATTTTAATTTTGGTGCTTTTGTAATGCTGTAACATTAAACACATTTTGTAACATGTCCCATTTTGGTTAAATAAATAAATAATTATTATTAAAAGATCGAAATCACAACACATGAGTTGATCTTTGATACCCTTGATTGCAAGATAATCGGCTCTTATCTCCTTGATGACAAGACAGAACTTCCATGCCTGGGCCTTTAGCCGAGCTATATTAAGGCAAGAGTTAACGCCTTTTGTATTTCATTTTCAAGGCAGGGCTGTCGGTAAATAAATCCCGTTTGATAACATTAGTGGAGCGCAGTTTGCGCGGCGCTGTTTGCTTCGCTCTCGATAGTGCGCCAATATTGGTGCAATTACCCTAATGCTGGCCGCGATCGCAACGGACAATGAGCTACTAATATAAATTATTTATTGTGTTCAACCCGCTCGGGCTCTGATATATGTATTTGTCAATATGCTATGATTTATTAATAGGTTGCGGGAGTAGCTTTGCGTTATTATTCTCTATATACTTTCATGTTTGAACACTTACGAAGTGACTATACATCTGCGTAGCATTCCATTTACATCGGTTTTCTAATTCTATTTTGTTAAAATTTTCATATTAGAATCTCAATTTGGTTTTATTCATGCAATTATTTTCTTCCAAACATCAGATTTTCATGACACCCAACACGCGTCTAAAGATACACTTAACAATAATTAAAATGGCCAGCGCCCATTACTGGGAAAACAAAATAAAGGGGCCGTTATATTATTCGTCCATGCCCTATAAAGCGAAGCATATTCATAACTCTTATCGAAACCTGCTAAAATTGACAACCTTCCAAAATTAGAACATACATTATTCCGAAGTAATTGATTACCCAAACATAACTTTAAAACCATGTTAATATTGGCCGATGTGGTACGCGTTGGCCACTTATTGGCACCAACATTGTAAACACGAAAAATGGAAGACATATTATACTAATCACCGTAAAGGATCTTAGACTCTATAGTAAGGATATAAGGCTCGAAATCTAGTGTGTGCGATGATGATAATGAAAGAAAGATTGGCAAAGTTTGTTGACACGTCAGAGTGGATCCGTAATCTCTTTTGGAGCATTCATATTGTTCACGGATCGAGTGTTGGCTTTTTGGCCACTTGGCGTTTGTCTGCGGCCGCAATTGTACGCCTGCTGATTGCGGCTTTTTGTGTAGATTTCTTTTTAATCAGCCCTTTATTGGTATCGGGAGACAAAGATCGATGCCTTTATTTGTTCTTTTATTATCTGCGCGATGCTCATGTGTTTTTTGTGATGTTTATTAATTTTTTTGGGTTCTAATGAAGGTCAGACTTCATTATAGGTTGAGGTAGCTGTTTTTCGCTGAAATGTTTGAACATATTATTTGATAAATACTAATAATTCTATTCTTCTTCATCAATCTGTATAAGCCTAAAGTTAGATGAGAAAGTTTAGGGCCTTGTACCACCACAAGCATATTGGGTTGAACAGGATACGAATTCAATGTAAGTACTAGACACTGTATAGCAAATGAAACTGGTTAACAAAACATGCAATTTATTTTCTTTATAATTAATAGCGTTCCGGTTTAAAGATAATTGGCAAGCAACACCTTAGAACCCGCAGAGTTTTGGCACTTGGTGTATTATAAGTATTGGTGTCGGGTCTGGGTGTTTGTGAGACCAAAAAATATCTCGTAGTTCCTGATACCTACGACACAAGACTCGATTTAATGTGGGGTCAGGATTATGTACGTGACTGTTGGGTGTATTTATACATTTATACCATTATCAATTATGGCTTATAGCAACATACTCGTAGTCTCTATTTATTCATTATGTATTTAGCCACGGACTCTAATATTCTCATTGTAATAATATCATTGCAATAGAAAGAACAATACAATTTAAAAGCATTTATAAGGAAGCCCGGATATGTTATAGTTTCGAATGCATATTGGTAAATAGAAATCCATCGAAGCGAGTTCAAACGTCTCCGGTTTTTTCTTGGAAATAAATAATAAATGGCATAACAAGCCAGCCATGTTAAATTGTATTGGCTATCTCTTTGACGAATTAGGGCGCAGGTAGGCGCCCGTACTCGACCCTTTATAGGGCTGACACGAACTGAATAGTTGATTTTGCAAATAATGATTAAAATACTGATTTTTATTTTATACGGTGAAAAATCTTCCTTACATTATTCTGTGCTTATTTCGTGCATCTACTGTTTTTTTTGCAATAATGGCAAGATATCAGGATACGCGTCCTCTGCTACATCTCACGCCTATCCATAAACAACACCAGTCAGTGGTTATAGTTCGTAAGCAACGCTCTGCGCTCATCATCTCGATAAATTTGATATTACGCCTCTCAATGGTCACTTATTTGATTCTCTTTAGCACATTATTAGATAACTAATATCTTTAATGCTCGATACAATCAATTATTTATGGTGTTTTATCGTTAAACTTTAAAAACTTGTATTGCCCTTTTTTTGTGTAAATACCTATTTTATTGATGTCACCTGACTCTTGCTGTCTAGCGGGCTAGTCTGCCACACATATCATTGAAATTTTCATCCACAAATTTTTTTTGCACTTCGAATATAGAAAATGAAAATATTGACATCCTTCTTTGTGGCAACCCTAATCCCACATGATTACGGTAGGGAGTGCGCGAGTGGAGTCTGCTTGTTACTGTAGCTCGCATTGACATGTGTTTCGGTGACGCGCCGTGCTCTGTACGCTTTCCTAAGCTTTTTATGTATTGCGGACTATTGTCTCTCCGTATTCTGAAACTTTATGTTTATTTAACCATACCACGGGGGTTTATTTGATATATTGTACAAAAAATTTGATCGTGACTTGTCACTTGGGTGGATTTTTCAAGAACTGATTTAGAGCTACAAATGGCCTTAATATTGTGATTTGTGACTAATGGTGTCAGAAATTACAAGGAACATAATATAGTATCACCAAGACACATTTTGTCACAGTGTAGATGAAACTATAATATATCGCACTGATATCTTTAGAACTACCTTATGTTATCTCTGGAATTTCCGTTGGCGACCACTCGGTTCATTCAACATTTCTGATTTTGTTGGTAGTCTAAGCAGAAGGAACATCACATTTTTCCGAGGTTTTAATACATCCTATCAATTCCTCACTTCCCGCTCCACTCCCGATTCGATGATCCGGCATACATCAAGCGTTGTGGATGTTCATGGGTGGCAGTGATCACTCACCATCAGTTGATGTGTTTGCAGGTCGACCTATTAAACAAATATAAAAATAAAAATTCCGCTGACCTTTCATTCCATTTACAAACTAGTATCTAGGTTTCTGTTTAGTCCCTAAACTAACGTTCACAATACTGATGGGTAAACTGTAAAAATCATAGAAATACTTTCTTTCACACTCACTTACTGTAGAGCGCCACGTCGCGATGTGTGCTCTGCTGGGTCGGAGCTTTTGCATATAAAATCAAAAGTTTTCGCCTCGCGCCTCCCTATCCCGCCTCACGCTCAATTCAAATTATAATATTGGCTAAATTTCCGCCAAAAAAATGTCAGTGTTCCTGATTGAAATTGTTCCTGATTTAAATGGGAGACCATTATTATTTCAAAATCTTCACATTACAGTTTGAAAACCAACGATGATAAATATGGTAAAAACTGAATTAGGAGAAGACTGAGTAATCAATTTAAATTAGAATCAGAATCAGAAATCATTTATTTGCACAAAATGTAGGTACAATCATAAGGTCTTAAATAATTGATCGTCACATTTAAAAACAAGCTAAGTTTTCCAACTTAAGTATTGAATTTAAGACGTCGTTTAAAACTTTGTTGTCACTAGCTTGGTGTGGAGTTAGCCCTCTGAGCCTCATTAGCCTTCACAAAGAATAAAATCACTTTTTTACCTGATAAAATGTGAAAGAAACCTTAATAAACTAGCGTCCTTCATACAAAACGTGAGGTCAGGACTCCAGTCCTAAAAGTCAAGCTATCAAAAGGTAGATATTTTATTGACTACATTCAACTTACTTTGTCATCATTATAGGAAAATTTAAAACTTATCTAGATTATCTTAGGTACAAAACTATTTAGCTGTGTAAAACTATTTCTCATGTTATCTCAGCAGGTTTTAGAAAGTCATCGAATAGTTACCCCCGCCTTGCAGACGATTTCAACGGAGCAAGTATTTAGTATCAGGTAGGTTAAAGCCTTACAAGAGGCGATTGCTTTCGGCTGCGGTCGCCTCGGCTAGGTAGTTGCTCAGGTAACCTGAGAAATTCAGGGCTACAGAATTATAGAACACTATGTTGAGAGAGTGTTTCAACAGGCGGTACATTTTAAGATATAAGAAACAATTCGGTTAAAACTATTGATTCTTAGAACTAAATAGTCATGAAAATGTGTAAGTAGATAACTAAATCAAATTCTTCCCTCGCAATTAGTTTTTTTAATAGTATGTTCGAAGCTAGAAAGTCGAAACTTTCAGAATTCGCTTTACAAAATCAAATACTATTTCTTAAAGTACCGCTAAAGATAACTCGCATACAACTTTTCTGATACAAAATATTTTGCACAAGTTTTCAGGTTATTATCAAACCCAATATATTGCTTTATTGATTGCTATCCAATGTTTGTGTTGGGTTTTAATACGATTGTAAATATTGTGCAATTATACTAATTAATATTTTGCACTAGGCGCTAATGAAATGACTCATTAATTAGTGACAACGTTTTCGAGGGGGAGGATACGGGAAGGGAGGGGGTTGCGCAAATTTTGTACCAAAACCGTTATTAGTAATTACAAACTTGTAATAATAGATTTACGACGCGCTTTTGTGTATTTAACTTTGGGACCGTTAATTAGGATGTTTGAGTTTTGATAAAATTTATGTACAAAATTTTGCTTTATAAAATAGTTTTACTGGATAGATCACAAGTAACATAATATTTTAATCAAATTATACTGTGTTTATTCGTTCGCTATGTATTTAACACTTAATACAAAATAACATCGTAACTAATGTAGCCTCCTTTTAAGTGTACAGAAGTTTTATCATGGGTTCAAATTTGAAATTACACTATGAAAAGGTTTCGTTTCATAGCTATAAGACTCGCAAGGTATCCAATACTTGTGGTGGCGACAATATTTCTCACAAATATTTTCATAGATGCCTTGAACTGTTTCATAGACTTCTTCACGACAAAGGCAGTCGAAATAAACAAATGCAGCCTTGTAGAACGGCACCAGCTGTCGCGCCCGGAGTTTGTTAGTGTTAATGAGAGATTCTTTTACGAGAGATGTAGGGCGGCGCGGCGGTGCGCCTCGAAACATCACAATGAACCGGCATTAGCACGCAAACACCTGCGACCCGCGATTACATCAAACGTCATATTACACAGTGCTAGAATACCAGTAGTACAATTCAGACAATAATGGGATTAATAAGGAGTAAAAATATTCAAGAACTGATATGCTGACACTAACTTTGAGCCAAACACATCAAGACGTCATGCAGGGGCGTTCGTTTTTTGATGATTTTGATTTTAATAGTTCGTTTACTATCTGGTGCAACTTGTGTTCTTTATTACGCAAAAGTTAAGGATCTTATTATATTATTCTAAGAACCAAATCATTAGCTGAAAGAAGTGCTGTTATGCTCCATTATATAACATTGGCCGTAGGGTGTGGAAAGATTTTATTCAGATGCGACTAGAGAAATGTCTTAGCAAATTAATAAGATATCAGTAGACTTATATTTCGGCGTACTTGAATTGTGATTTTAAAGTAATGGTATAGTAAGCCTATAGACATCCCACTGCAAAGATCAGGCCTCCTAAGATTAATTGTGGAATTGACAGGTCTTAAGCCATGGTCCACCACACTGGCCTATTGCGTGTTGGCAAGCATAACATTATAAAACGAAATTATCCTACTGCCTGCATTTTACTATTGCAATTGTAGAGACAAATTAAAACATCTTGGAGTGACGCGCAACAATAGCAGCGCGCTGAAAGATTGGAAATCGCGAGCTCAGCTTTGCTTTGTCCCCTTCGATATTATGTTTCATTGTGATTTTCAAGTAATATCTTAGTGTTGTATGCAGCGCTGCGGTGCTGTCATCTATTCACGTAATGTACTACTAAATAATATTGCTCTCTGCAAGGAATTCTCGTCTTTATCCCTGAGCTATTTTCTAGAATTGTGATTTTTTCTTATTCTTTACCTGAATTGTAACTGAGAAGATAGATACTCCACGTTGCCTAAGAACGTCGAGCAATACATTTCATTTGTTCTCACCACCAGCTTATAGTATTAATCTGCCTCTATGACCTATACCTTAATTTCTCTAAATATAGTGCAATGGTTGCATCTGACAATGACTCATATTGTCACGAAATATTCAAAATAATTTTATAATAAATAAAGTGACTAAGTAGGGCCAGATAGAACATCAACTGGAAAGATTATTATCACCACTCACCACGCAAGCCTACTTAACCCCGGATCTACACTGACAACCCTGAACATGGCGGTACAGCTTTTTATACTTTTTCCACTCCAAGTATTCTTTTTAATTGGCTCTTGGTATGAGTCATCGACATTTGGCCGCCGAGGGTTGCTAGCCAGGCGAGCTGGCCCGACCCCAAGCGAAGCAATCGCGTGCATCACGGCTCAGTGGGTCCGGGGATGTGGCAACCCTTCATATCTCTGCTGAAATTAATTATAAATTAGTGTGGCATGGCGCTTGAAGACTTAGGGGTTTGTAACAATATAATTCATAAACGATCTTGAAATTTGAAGTGGTTTTCAGTTGTTAAATCATCACCTTAGCGTAATCTATACTGCTTCGAAGACAACTCCTGTAGGTCCCAATGAACGTGTTTTGTTATAAAATTCCGTGCAACTATTGATTCTGGGTTAAAAGAACAATGGCGAATTCTTGATTGGTCTTAATTTGAGCGTCTTTAAGTGACATATATACAAAACAAGTTCTAATAATTTTCTACGTTTTATCAAATAATCAAATGAATTATTTAAAGCGGGTGAAAAAAAATCCTTAAAGTGGAAAGTAATTTGAGTAATTCCGGGTTTATATACTATTATTGGCTTAATGTTGCCATTCCATATTTATTAGACTAAAATAGTTTACCATAGTCAAGTACTGTAAATCGAGGTAACTTTGTCCTTCAGTATAACATTGTCAAACTATCGCAACTCGTCAGATAAATTAATTATGTAACTAATGATACTTAATTGATATTTTATTTGCTTGCTAAAGTAATAGTAACTATCTTTGTTTTCTCAATAACAAATATCACAATGATATATATGTCAAAAATCTATATTGCATTATTTTTTTTTAAACGCCGTCTCGTGGATTTCCATATTTGTTCAATGCAATTCAAACAATCTATTTTTATATTTTTTCTGTATTAAAATAGAAATACATTAAAAGTATGGTGTGATTCTGGCAAAAGTACTAGTAATCAAAGCAAATAGTCGATTGACATCTCGCCCGCTAGAAAAGTTCATGACAGACTTTTGAGTTTTGACGTTTTCGTTGCATGAATTGTTGTTTTGACTATAAACCGAACTGAGTCAAAATTAATGGAGAAATATGGAGCCTGATATTGGCTGATGTGATCCGTGTAGTCTTACGGACTTTTATATTTTCTATGTGTGTTATTATGCTGTTGTTGTTGTTTTGAACACCGATCTTAACATGCTTGGATTACGTTTTACTGAATTAGTTGAGGGTAACTGTCAAAATAGTAGACTTCGGCAGATCAACGATATTAACGTGTTAGGTGTAAAAATATTTTATACGCCACTAGAAATAATAAATCAAGACACTGATACAACACGTCTTTTTACCAGAATGTTTTATTATAATTTTAATTTACGAGAAAATGACTTTCCTGATATTACAATACGTCATAGCACGGTCAGCCATTGTAATGATTATTTGACGTAGGCGTATAAATATTAAAAATAAAACATGAATATCAATATTTCTCTGCTTTCTTTAACAACAATTCTTACATATATTGAATTAGAAAAAGACACTCAACCTAACGAGATTTTTTCATGTCAAGACGTTTAATTTTAATTTCAAATAAAACAATGTATGGGCAGTTGCCATTGTTCTTTAGATATTAAGCTCGGCGTTTATGGAAATTTTCAACTGTTTTTATCCCGCAACTAGCGAATAGTAAAATAAATAATAGGACGTCATGATCGCTTATTCACAAATTCTGGAAAAATTTAAGTGTGTTGTCGGTATTTAATGTAGGGGTCATCTCTTTCCTAGGTGTTGAAATCAAAGTAGGAACAAACCGGAACACAACAGTGCATTTACACTGCTGTTTGGCGAGAGAAATAGTCATTGCGGTGGTACCTACCAGTAAATATATGGAATTAGAATCAAAACTACCTTCTCCAGATAAACATCGACCCAACGATCAATAAACTAAGAAAAGGGCATTATCTCAACTCACAAAGTAAAAATCCCTCAAAGCCCTCACTCCCCAACTAAATAATCGTGAGTGCCCATCTCACTTCTAAATCCCATGAATTCGTATCTCCGACTTCCGAGCCGACACTCGACAGCGCAGGGGTGCGATGCATTCACAAAGCCTGCACGTATGAGTTGCTATAGTTGTTTCCAGTTAGTGATTATTTGAAGACAGATAGTGTAACTGATAAAGTTGTCTGTATTAGTTAAGGGGTTGTGTGTTCGATAAACTATGGGTAAAATGTTACGTATAATTAATTATTTCAATGTCTTGACTGTATGTGTTTAGTAAGATGTACCCATAATGGGGGTGAAATATAAGAGTAGTTCTAGTAGAACCATCTATTGAAATTAATTCGTAAATACGTATTGATCTCACGGAATAAGGAGTCTATCGACTATTACGGTTCTGTGTCATATTGAAAAAAAAAATCGTGCATTTTTCAACATATTACATATAAGTGAAAAATATTATAATACTTTGTGACTTTTTCAATTGGGAGAATAATTCACTCCGCATTATTTCCCATAAAGGTTGATGTCAGACGGGGGCCAGATCCTGACATGCATGATTGGGTGATGTGAGATAAGGGAACGGAAAAAGGAAGAAAAAATCTATTTATTTTTATTCACACGTATTTATGCTATTTTCATTACTTTTTACTTATTCTGGACATAACATGTGATCTAATCAAACAACTATTCGTGTTATGCTAAAAATTAGACCTTTCAGATCCACTAATATTCGTCACAGGATTGAAGTCACAACCTCCTAGTTTAATACCTGGCTCACAACCAGCTGCGACATGGAGGCTGTCAAATGCGTGAAGGGGGAACAAAATAATATACAGTGAGTGTGAGTGTTTAAGGCAGTTTGATTAGTTGAGGAGTTCATTTGGGGAGTCTTAGGGAGGGTACGAGCGAAGGAATTTGAGGAATTACTTATCACACAACAAAAACTGTTTTATATAGATCGATGAGTGTTTGCGAGTGATACAGAGAAGCTCGTTTATTACTTTATTTAATTGAATAAAAGTGTGAAATGTGTGACTGTGAATAAAAAAAAAATGATGTTTTTATTACTGGTTCCGTTTGAATTAGCTTAACTTAACTTTGCAATGACGCTAGTTCACCAACGATCATACAAAATCACGGCATAAATTGAAGAATAAAAAATTAATATCCTAAATAAGGATCCGGTAATTATGACTCGTGGTAGATACGCAAAAATTATAGTGCCACCAAAATAAGTACGGTTGGCAACGCTGATTGCGCCGTTTTTTGGAATTTTATAACTCCGTATAAAACACGATATTGCGAGAGTGAAATGTTCGGTCGTTGTTGGCGCGGCGCGCATCGCGATCACATCTCAATTGTTTGCTCTCAATAGAAAGCGTATTTGTGCTGACTCATAATTTTTCAATAACTCCAATTCTTTTTATAAAGAATTCACGCGAATGGTGTTGTTCACGTAAAGCTATTTTCATTTTATTGATGACATAGTACATTACGTAATAAATAAACCTGTAACTCATTCAAGTATTGTTAAAACTGGTATATTCATTGTTCATTTTTCAATAACCCTTGTATTTACCTACATGACCATTATCGAAATTCATTTCAGTCGGTATTTGTTATTTCGCTGTTTCAGTAGTAAGAAATAAAATCATTTCGAGAACTGATGTCGCGAAGTACGACTATTTTACGAAAACAGATCTCCCAAATGTGTTTGAAACTCAAGCGTTATCTACTTAATAACCGATCACTGCAGCTCAATAGCCACTACAAACCTAATCAACAACAAACCAATAACCAAATTTTCCACTACCCGCGTCTGAATAACCTAACCCTCAGTCGCGAGCTCGTGACACACCTCGGGTCCATTCGACCGCTCAACTCTGCGATCTAATCGCTCTACTAAGGCGTACAAATTCAATTAGTGAGATTAAAAGCGAGGAAGCGCGCCGCACACCGTGTGAATTTGTGTAGAAATATCGTGCTCGCGCCGCCGAACTCGCCGGTACTTTAGACCCGCTGTTTGATGGATTCAGTTTGAAGGGTTGATTTTAAGTAGCGTAATAACTTGACAGGCGTGGAGGTCAGGATTGAAGATTATAAATTAATGTCATTGGCTGTCAGTCTTGTTAGAATCGTGTGTTTTTTAAATACTAATAAGCTTTTTCAATTAAATGACAAATTACTAATGAGTCATTTTTATAGTGAACGTTTTGATACTATAAATAAATACATCCATTTATTATAATATTATTTATGACTGCCCGGTGGCGCAGTTGTACTATAATATGATTGCAAAGAGAATGCATGAAGAGAATAATGAAAGTGGATGAAGCGAAAGTTGTATGTAAGGATCGAGCAAAGTGGCGATCGATAGTCTCTGCCTACCCCTATGGGATACAGGCGTGATGATTATGTATGATTGCAAAGCTGAGGTCTCGGTTTCGAGTCCCGGGTCGGGCAAAGTGATATTGTTTTTTTCTGTTCATTATCAACCCGAAGTCAGGAATTTGTGCCCGATATGGCGACAGGCTCGTCCCCTATCACATCATGGGACGGCAAAAACAAGGCGAAACGTGGGTGTCCAGGTTGCACCTCTGTCTACCCCTTCTGGGAAAAAGGCGTGACTTTGTGTATATATATGTATTTATAATTAGTTTTCATACCAGGATAAAACACACCACCTTTGAGTGCACAATTAATTTATTTTTATTGTGTCACTTTAAAAACCCTTTATAAACTACCCCAAAAACTATACTAGTACCAACTATTCAATAGAACACACAAAATAATTTAAGAAACAAGGTCCCAACAAGGTTACAGCCCGGCTTGAAACAAGGAATGCCTTCAGCTAAACTAATAGTTTACTCCCCACACGTCAAACTATGTTCAACTCGTACGAGATTAAAATTCAAAAAGGGGTAGAGCCGAGCCGAAGGAATTAATAACGGAGCCCTGGGGCCCTTCGAATCCCTTCAGAACACAAGTAAACTCTTATGTTTCAAGGAAATATGCTTCGTGTAGTTTGTGTTCATATGTACAGTGTGTGTATCGTTGTCTTGGTAGGGTAATATGTAGAGTTATTACTTATTGGTATTATTATAAAAATAATGTATACTTGAAGCTCAATTCATTATACATAATATTATGTTAAGTGTATTGGCACCGTTTAAGGATAGATTTGTTAAGAATTGGTAAAGCTCTACAAAATAAAAAAAAATATCATCTATGGAATCTTTCCTTAAGAGCCAGTGTATTGATTCCAAACTTCCTAATTACCCCAATACAGATCATAAATACCCCATAAGTGAACTGAAATTGCAATGCACTGACGGGTTAAAAGACTTAAAAGGCTCCATGACGTGTTAAGGGATTTTGTAATTTTCCGCTTGTTAGTGAAATGAGCGACGGAGGGCTTTGTTGTCCAAATGTGAGTAATTGTTGGCACGTCACCGCTTTGTGTCGGAGGGTCGGCGAGAGGGACACAGGATCCGGTCTTTAGGACCAGGGACTTTGTATTTGTATTGTGAGGTTAAAGTGGTAGTTTATTGTAAAAAATAGATCCTTACCTTGTTTATCTGTGTAAGATTTACGAGTGAAATATCACACAAAAGAATGTTTGTACCGATTTACATTAAGAGAGGAGGTGCGTTCTTAACAACTTTTTTTTACGGAGAGCTACAAAACTGTCTCTTGGAAACCTGGCAACATTATTAGTTAGCTATTTATTTATATAGTACCTAATATTCCATAACTAATAACATCAAAGGTCTTCAACACCACCTAATATTCTCCCCTAAATTCCTAAAAGTCGATAAGACATCTACTATTCCGTCATTCAAACTCTTCCAAATTAAAGACTTAGAATTTGTGAATTTTGAATTAATCACTTTCATAATAGATTTGAACAACTCAACAAATTGCCCCCCTTTCAATGGATGAATTATGGATCCGTTCCATTTACGATTTAATGGCGAAAAGCAATTATTGACGCTATTATTACATCTGACGAAAATAATCGCTCTCCCCCACGTTGCTTAGTAATAATAGCTCAAATCCTTTAATGGCGATGTCGAATAGTTCATTTCGCATATTGTTCACATTTTTGGGGCTTAGTGGCGCGGAATGAAAAATATTATTCCCTGCCTTTATCTTAATGTAGAGACATTGACGTATGAGCTTTTTATTATAAAAAATATATTATATGGCATGTGAGCTAACGAGCAAATAGATTATAAGATTCAAAGTGATAATCGTAGCCATTAAATACTCATTATTGCATTATTAAAATTTCGGAAAAACGAGTAGCGAACGGAAAATTTAGCTATTATTGGATTTGGACAGCTTAGCAACTGAATGAAAATATATTAAAGCTGTTACTAAGTAACGGCTCTATATTAGATTATAACCACAACCAAATACTTACTAAAGTCTAGAGTAGCCCTGTAGCTCTACCATTTATTACATTTTTTGTAGCCCATTGCACGCATAAAATTACAAAAATAAATGTGTTTGCACTGTATATTATGACATCACATCGCGAGCGTCGGATATCGTGCAACAAAGCGGAATCGCGCCGCGCTACAAAAAACTGTTGTTATAAAAAACGCCGTGATAGCTCGCTTGTTACCGCAATGATAACTGCACATTTTTATGCACGCACTGGTGGGGAAAACCGCTGCGAGTTTTGACTGCTGCTTTTGGCGATTGTTTTTGATATTAGTTTCATTAATGGAAATGCATAGAGTTCCGTTAGGTGATAGCACGCTCTTGCCATGAGATTTATTATCATTCATTTTTCTTCCTTTGTGGTGTGTAAAGGCCAGTTATTTTCGTATTTCTGGCTTATTTTTCCAGCTCTACATATTGTTTTTAATCATGTTCGTTGTGTATTACAGAAGAGTTATTATTTCATTGGGGATCTATCAGTTTTGGTGCTCGATTTCATTTCTTTGCATCCTATTTTGGATCTAAGCTCTCAAGAGACTCAGTGTTGTGTGTGTAGGACAATCTCTTTTCGAGGCAATTATACCGACTTTTCTATGATTCAAAATTTGGTTTTAGCAATGGACAGTGCGGCGTTTGGCAAGTCCAGTGCGTGTACGCGCGAAATGTGCGAGCGAGGCTTGTTCCCGCGGCGCCGCCTGCAAAAACAACCGATTGGAATGTCACAAAGCGAACAATTTGCTTTGTCGCGTTGGTGCTGTGTCGCCGCGTCGCGTCGCTGTCGCTCAGTTGCCGCGCGACTTTATTGCACTCCGCTGCGTTTTTACACATTTACAACATACACGTCTCGTTGTATCAACAACAGGGTAATTGTTTTTTATACTCGTCAGTTTTACGCAGCGCTGAACACATGCGATTGTTATGTTCATTTTGTAAATAAAACATAACGAACAATAAACGGAACGGTTGCAGCGGTTGAGTTGTGAATGGCGGTAACTTTTGCAGTTGTTGTGCAAATTGTACGCGGATAAAAACTGTTTGTGCTATACCAATGAGCGCATGAAATGGGTTATTACTGGGGCCAATTGAAAATTAAATCATTGTTGGATCTGAAAAAAAAAAAAAAATTCTAAAATATTGCTAAAATATTTGGCCGTATCGTGATTGTATTTTCTAAGCGGCGACTGGCAGAGTCAAATGCAAAGAAATATTTTTCTAAATGCCCTAAAATATGCCCTAAAATTTGTATTATATTTTTCATAAAAACAATTCATGTAACATCACGTTTGTATTTTATGATTTAAACACTAACAAACTAAAACACAGTTCATTATCTAACATTACCCAGTCAGACGTGAAGGCGATTCACAATCCCCAATTATCCCTTCGAGAGTCCGTTTAACCTCTCCAAAAGTTAATTCAGGGATGCAACAAGACTGAAAGAGCAATCAAAGGATATAAAAAATCGTTTCCCCGTTGCTGGGGCGAACTGTTGCCAAAAACGGGGCATTTACCTGACTTGCAAGTAAATCATTTCGCTCATTGTCAAAGCACTGCCGCGTCACACTCACTTTTTACAAATGGCTATTTTGTGTAATGACTGAAAAAAGGTAAATGTTTTGTAAGGTTGTATGTATATTTATGGCTGGTACTTTGCTATTGAGTCAGATTATTTTACCTTTTTTTACCCACCACTGCAACTTCATTCAGCTAAGATCAATAGTCAATCAGTTCTACACAATACATTGGCATGGATTGCTGATCGTCGGCGAGTCTTTTGAAGACACTAGTTTGTCTTTAACCTACTACAAAAATGATCAGAAAGCAAATACTTAAACAACAATGTTTTTCATTATAATAAAATTATGCTTGGTCATTACATTAAAAGAACAACTACTTACTAATAGTAATTATTACGTAACAAAAGATGACTAAATTGCTCTAAACTCTAATAATTCAAACGTTAGATAAGGGGCATCTATAGGTAGGATTGAGAACTCACCTCCTAAAATAACTATTACTAAATAACATTTTATCCAAGTTGTACTATTGATACATTTGGTTGAAAACTCGTCGAAGCTAGAAGGCTTCTCAACGTGACGTGGCGCCGGCACATAAGTGAAATGATTACGGCCCTCGGGGCTCGTTGGATATCTAAACTCGAGACGTGCGCCAAATGTATTACTCAAACAATCGTATACATAACATATCTGTTTCACTGAACATTTAATGTGAAATGTTTATACCAGTAAACGTCATATTCAGAATATAATTTCAGTATAGTGTTAAAATAAATATAGATTTGAAAGTTTTGTTGTCATTGGTTCAAGCGTGTTTGATTTTGACCTTATGCAGTTTGTCTTTTCGTAATGTAATCAGGCGTTCTATATTGAGAAACTAGTGGTTTTTGATTAAATGATCAATATTCCTTCAACTGTTATATTGAACGTAGTGTGGTTCTATAACTTTAAAAAAAAATCACAATCTAAATGAAAACTCTGCAATGTTTTACAATGTGTGAATCACATTGTGACTTGGCCTGGCACTTAGTAGCCAGAGCAGTTTTTGAATACTGTACAGTGTACAAATATAAAAGCAGATTTTGATATTTTGTAAATGTCCGATATGAAATCGCATATAAACTAGCATGTTTGTGATTTTTTCGCAAATAAAATCTGTGCGAAATTGAACTTGCTGTTTATTTAAAGACCAACTGTTTATTAACACCTTTAAATGCTTATCAAACATTCAAACTAACATTTTCCACACAATATCTTCACAGTTCAATACGCGTCTATGTATATCAAACCCTCGTAGTTTCCCAGAGTGTCCTGTTTCCTCCAATCGCTGCAACATGGAGCAAACTTGGCTCGGCTCGCCGCAATCATTTTAATTGCCTCTCCCTCCCTAGGGTCCTCTCACTCGCTCATTATCTCGCAGATTACTCCGAGCTATGAATATTTCGCGTTCCCCGCGTTCCGTTAATGCATTCCTCGAGAGCTGTTTTAATTAGTTTTAACTTGACCTATATATCAAGATTTATGCATTGAGATTAAGAGTTATTGCTCGCTGATCGCTATCAGGCCTTGTTTCTCCCACGGGAATGGTAAAGGACCATCATTTGTATGGTTGAGTCGTGTGAAAGTAAGATTCATCTAATATTCAGTAGACGTCTTGTGGCTGGTGTTAATACCTATATATTCTTGTCGTCATGTGTTTGTTCTTCGGTAAAATTAGTTCATTTTTTCATCTTCTTTACTAATCGAGCAAGAAGATGTCGTATGATATGAATAAACTCTAATGGCCCTCATATCATAACGAAACGAAATCCTTTTGAAAGTAGAAAGCGGACAGCAAACTAAGCAACTTGAGACCAGACTTTATAACCACATTAAACTTCAATATCAATTTTAGTACTTTTTACTGAAAACTTCGGTAATTATTAACAATTAAATAATTAATATGCGATGTTTCTTACCTATATAATATTTATTTAAACTGTTAGCCTTGTGATGTAATTTTATCATAGTCATTACACATTCACTAGATGGATTATATAGAACCACCATCACACCAATAAATCTAGAGCACCTGTTAGTGATTTTATTCTTATAATAAAAAGGTTCAGATGTAGGAAATAATAATTTCAATGCTATTGTGAAATACTAACTATAAAATATTAACCAAGCACCAGTATTTAATATTGTAACCATATTGACGTGTAAGAAGACACCAATAAGCTCATTAATATTGGACCTATTGGCCAAGAGGTCTGATGTGAAGTGACAAGCGTTGCGGTTTATTTCATTTATTTATATGTCTTTCAATTATATTTGTATGTATATGACGATATTCTTGAATTTATGAAATAGAACATTGAGTTCTTAGCTGGTGTCTTTTTCAAGTAAACAATTACAATAAGTATTATTTTATCAAGATTATCAAAATTATGAAGCTCTTACGTTATAATCTCTCAAATATTTTCTCACAACTGTGAATTCGACTACAAGTATTTATTGCCTTATTATGGAAAGTATTGAAACCGTTGTAAAAGTTGAATAAGCTCGTTGATATAACAGCTGTCCGAGAGAGCTGGTACGAAGCGATAAAGGTGTTGCGGCAGAAGGCCGTACACCCGGTATTCACAGTAGCCGCGGTCAAAGGGCATGCGCTTTTAATCAGTTATTACTGGACAATAAAGTAAATAGGGATAATTGTAATTGAAATAATAGGGTAATTAGTTAAAATATTATTAGATTGTCTGAAGAACTTCTTCTTGACATAATTGATATTTGTAACGCCAGCTTGAAGTCGGCGAGGCAGGTGCTGAGTCTCGACTACTTTCTTAAGCATGATTAATTAAATGACGTTGGTGAATTTTGACTGAGTACCTTTGGTTATGCTGATTCAAATGTTGACGTGATGCTATGAATTTAACAATCAGTTAATTTTTTTAAACTTACAGTTAGTGATAATTCGTTACGTAGTGGAAGCCTTTATTTGGCTTTTTGTTATTTAAACATATGTGCATATGAAGTTGTCAATGCTCGTCATCTTTTTAAAAATAAAATTAAAATATATTTTTAATAATAATAGAGGTGGTAGAAAGTTTTCATCTGGCGGCATCATTTGAGATGAAACAGTGTAATATAATGCCTCAATATAAATAACCCAACACAGATGGTTAATATTGAAACAATAGTGACTACTGAAAATAGCAATAGGCTCATTGATTTAGCAGTTGTCCGAGCGAGCTGGGAGAGAGCGATAAACGCGTTGCGGCGGCGCGGCGGCACAGTGCGATATCCGCGGCGGCCGCGCGTTGGTACGAGACGGTTTGCGCTTTTTGACCAATTGTTAATGGACAGTGAAGTAATAATTTTGTTGAACGCTGCCGATATTTTTAATTTTACTTCCTTTTTAAATATTGTGGATGTTAGGAGAGAGTTTTAGCTCTTGGCAATACATTAGATGTAAATTGTGTATAGCTGTGAGCTACATTTTGCTCAAAAAATATCTCTAACTCAGAGAAGTGAATTTGTATGTATAAAATACATGCGTATGTACATATTGTCTTTTTGTTGCGAGTATAATATAATACGACATAATTAGGATGACCATCACCAAATAAAGGCCTTCGACAAGAATACTAGGGTAATGCTTGGAAGTGCCTTGTATTTAACGATAATGTGCATTTAACGTACATACTTCAACAAAATAAGCATACTGCAGAAAAACCTGAGCAAGACAAACGCAATAGGTACTTGAAATGTTTTTGTATTAATTCACTACGGTCTATTATAATCCAATTAAACCTTTCCTATATTTTCCAGCACAAAGTGATTCCTTTTTCCCGACAAAGTAAACACAACCAGGCAATTACAGCCGCAGCGTCGCTGACAAATTGTTTGAAGGAATTAAATGAAATGTCATATTGTAATACTCGTAGGCCGCGCGCATTGTTTGTGTCCCGTTGCTTATCGCGCTCCCGTAATACTTTACTGTCCAAATTTAACAGTTCCGCTGATTTATAACACCGATATTAATTCCGATGTATTCGGAACGTTTTTACGCGGATTTCCCCGTGACCTGTAAATTGAAAAAGTTTATTTATATTTGCGTTTTTTTACGACTTTCATTTATGTTTCGTGGAGTTCAACTGAATTTGAGTTGGTGCTTTGGTTTATACTTTGATATTATGAAAAAAAAATACTGGATCTGTATTCTGTTTATGAATTAAAATACTATTTTATATGCATCATGATTTTTTTAGGAATGCAAACAACAATGGTACTGAATGGGCGGATTTTTTTTTTAAATTGTTTGTGATACAATTACTGAGATTTGATACACGTCTACAATCTTCTTTCTATTATTAAATTCGAAATTATTATATAAAAAATTACTAAGTGAAAATATTTACTGTGTAACATACACAATATTATGTCCAATGACAATCCAACCTTATAAATTGCTCGTTAAATCTTTTAAGACTATTTTTTTACACCACCTGAAATTCAATAAAAATAAATTAAACGGTACATTTACACAGCAAAAAACAGTTACATTACATTAAATAAAAAGTTAAAATATGTAATTTACTAAATATATTTGAACAAAATAAATAGGTCAGTATTTATATCAGAACCGGTATACATTGCGTTGAATAAACTCAGGCTGCGCTCAGGCTTTCAGGCCAGGAACAAGCGGCGTGTTACTCGAGCTAAAATGAATGAAAACGCGCTCATTACCGGACCGCGGCTTGAGCCGTGGCTCGAATGAAAAGAAATAATCTCGCCACTTTATTGTGTTTAATTATATTTTAAATGTTACGCTTCAATGTTAGTTTCTTTCTATTGAGACGGGTGGGTAGAAGTTGTAACGTAATGCTTGCTAGGGTAACATGTAGTTTTTCGTAGTTAAAAGTTCAGTGCTTTATAGTAATAGTGTTTTGAATATTTCAACCCCTGTCTATGAGCGACCTGCTCCTCTAAGCGTGCTTTTAAAAAAACATTTTTGTAGCCAGTCTTATGCTGTACAGGAAACTTGAACTTGCCGTATAAAGCGCACTACACACTTAGCTCGCCGGCCCGACGACACAGCTCGCCGACATAACCCTGCGGCTTATAAGAACCTGTCGGCAACAAGCGCCCACACGTGTTGGCCGCCGACATTTGGCATGTCGGTGACGCAAGTGCTCTGCGTCATAACCTCATATCGTCATAAAAATGTTCCTCATGTCATGTCGAACCGCTGTCATGTCGTCAACAAAGTTTTCCAACTTGTAATGAGTGAAGCCGTACCACCTAGCCCACCAACATAGACCGGCGGGTCGGTGACTGGTGTGAAGTGCGCTTTACTAATACTTTCAAGGGTTAGAATTAACAAGCAATTTTCGTTGCTACTAGATTAATACAGCGATAATAACTCATTTGATATTTCATGCTTGTTTCACATTTCGGTAGCTTACAGTATGCCATTAAGCATTCACTAAAGCACATTAGCAAGTGTGCAAGTTTGTCTGTCACTTTGACTGCTAGTTCATTGCGAGCACCTCCCACAAGGATAAGTAACGTTAATTTGCATAACATCATTATACATTGCGCGTTTTCCTCTTGCAGCCCTGCCAACACCGCTCGCTAACGATGCGTTCCAACGGAATCTCATTTGTCAACTCGCACTCTCTCACATTGATGTGGTAACCTACATACATTATCAGAGGATTAGGAACTTTATTACTGATAGATAGAGTTTAAAATGAAATGGTGTGGATGTGTTTTAATTTTTAATTTCTATGCATTTGATAATGAATGAGAGGGATTATGGAACCTTAAATGATTACAGCTTAGTATAAACGTGGATATTACGAGCGGCAGATTTGAGCGTCGAGTGGAAGCTTGTACAAGGATTATCTCTAATACTTGTATTATACACACACCTCTGACTTTTTGGAGTTCGCGTGTATTAGTTAATTATCGCGCGATTTAACGTTGTAGGACGTCAAGAAGAAATCTTAATATTCGTGAGATTTTTACAGGAATTTTGAATTTTTACATTTCTAAAAGGGTTTGTGGAAGATAATTTTATTAAAATTCATTAAACGGGCATATTATGTATGTGAGAGATAAGAATAAGAATATCAATAATATTACAAAAGTGAGCGCTACACATTACAAAATCATCTTCTATACAACCTTACTACATAAATATTTAGACTACTTGAATTTACCTATTTGTCCAATGTCGTCATGATAGCAAAATTTAGTCCATTTTTAGGTTGTTAATATTATGATAGACGCCCTTCAGCAGTTAATCACAGCTGTACCACTTACCAACCCTACGCATGCATTTAATTGACGTGAACTGTCAAATACCACTTCTCCAATATAATTGATTATCTTAATCCCCTTAGAAATTCTGGTTTTTACTTTATATTGAAAACTTTCGCGGTCAGTCATTGTATAATATTTAGGTCATTTAAATCACAAAAATTTAACACTTCTAAAACTAAACCTACTGGTTTAAAAAATGTTTCCTAAAAAAAGAAAACAAAATAAAATTCTAAATTCAAAAAGATCATCGCTGTCGGTTGAAGTTCAACACAAAGCGAGTAAAAAATAGCTGTTGAAATATCAAACTCATCGAAATTCTGACTCCATGAAGCCGAATAGTGCAAATATCAATGAAAATCTCTTGAATACAGGTCTCGCTTTTGAAATACTACTGCTCAAGTAAATTCAAACCCTATTTCATGGTGGTAGATTATCATTTTGTAAAGTTGTGGTAAGCAGGTGTGATCCCGATATAGTAGAGATTGCATCAGCGCTAACGATATTATTATGCTGTGTAGCGTTGTACACATGCCGAAGACAATAATCCTATATTCCCGACGCGAACTTCCTGCATCCAATATCGATAATACGCTGTTAATACTTGCATATTTTATTCTTATTATATGTTTACGTATTGGTTTGAATATGATAACATCGTGAGTGTAGGAGCAATGATGATATTAAGAAGTATATTATCATGTAATCTAAGAATATTTATATTGATAAAATATAGTGTCCGTAACTTAAGGCGAATAAAGTTTCGGGTTTGTTTTGTGTATGTCTTGTTTGCTTAGTTTGCCTATTCTCGATGCACGATTTAGTTTTAAATTTATAATTAGAGCAGAATAGTTTTAGATTTCTCTGCAATTACCAACATGCATTGTAGTCACTTTATTGTGCATTTAAAATAGAATTTATATATTTTTATATTCAGCCACAGAAAGTTCACTACTGAACATAGGCCTCCTCCCCCTATTAATAAAAAAAATGTGTGTGTGTATTAGTGTACACACGTAAGAAGTGAAACTTCTTTATGACATCATTTTTCGCAAAATGATCTACTATTTACAAATTTACAGAATTGGTAAAATAAAGCTAAATTAAATAAAGTTTAAGTTTAGGAGGGGGGAAATTTTTGAGGGAATTTGGGATTTCTATCGGGGCCAATTTGTAGCCCTCACCGAGACGGTTCCGAGGATACCAAGCTCGGTGGGTCCACGACCTTTATTGGCCGAGATAGGTTTAGGGGGGGTGAAGTAAAAATTTTAGGTGGGGGCAGGGGCGGGGGGGGGGGGGTTAGGTTTCGTGGGGGGGCTATTGGGCACCTTAAAATATTTTTGGGTGGGGAAAGTTGTGGAGGGGGAATTCGGGAATTCTGTTGGGGCAGGATTGTAGGCCTCACCGAGCCGGTTCTAATGAACCCAAGGTCGATGGGTCTACGATGGATATTGGCGGAGATAGGAATAGGGGGGGTGAGGTAAACATTTTAGGTGGGGGTAGGGGCGGGGGGGGGAGGGTTAGGTTTCGTGGGGAGGCTATTGGGCACCTTAAAATATTTTTGAGTGGGGAAAGTTGTGAGGGGGTATTCGGGAATTCTGTTGGGGCAGGATTGTAGCCCTCACCGAGCCGGTTCCAATGAACCCAAGGTCGGTGGGTCTACGATGGATAATGCCGGAGATATGAGTAGGGGGGGTGAGGTAAAATTTTTAGGGTGGGGGTAAGCGGGGGGGGGAGGTTTCGTGGGGAGGCTATTGGGCACTGTTTTGGATTTAGGGTAGGGGAAGGCCAGAGGGGGGGTAAGGATCAAATTACAAAAAAGTGGGTGGGGCTTGGAAACGGTTGGGGGTGTGGCTTACTGAAGTGGGTACAGAATGTGTTCTAATGGTATACACTGTATTATGTCCAAATGTGGGATGATACACTAGTGTGGGATTCGTACTAAATACAGTTACAATACACAGGATTACTACTAAGTATTACTAATTTACTAAATAAATAAAGATGGCGCGTAACGCAAAAATGTGACGCAGAAATAAAGATGGCGCGTAACGCAAAATTTTTTCCAACCCCGATAAAGAAGTTTCACTTCAATAAATAAATAATAAACAAATAAGAGGCCTATATAAATATTATAACCTATCATATTACTAAGTTAAATTCTCAACTAGTGAATCTTACAATAATTTTCAATCAAAATAATTTACTTACGTATGTATTCATAGCCTCTATAACGATATTCACAGAAAGCAAATTGTGACGTAGAATATAAGTAAAGTGTCATGCGTGCGCTGCATCTTCACATTTCCGAGGATGCGAGCGTGAATGTGTCTTATCATATTTCTCAGCGGAAATACCTTTTTAAATTCACTATTGCATACATTGCAGTATAAAGAAAATGGAAACAGACTCAAGATTTATAATTACATACAATCGTAAGAAATGCGGATTGAAAGGTAGTGACCGAGATGTATAAATTAATGCTTCGCTGGTTTGTTTACATCCTACTTGCAAATCATAACAAGTTATTAATGAACTGCTCTGATTTAAACCAACTTGTAATTTTTGTAATAATCACTACATTGTATACTGGTTTTGAAAAGAGCAACACTAGAGTTTCTTGCCCGTTCTTCTCTAGTGAAAACCGCTTTCCGAACCGGGTGGTAGTTCAAAAAATGACTGAATCTAAACAATGTTGAACATTTTAATGGATTCAATAAATTATTTTCATTTCATTTTCATTTCATTTCAAAGGAAGGATGGATAGGATGTTTTAAGAAGCCTTATGAAAGACGTTGTTGTGAGAGTAATATTCAATCAAGGTATTTCTATAAAAATTAAATAGGGCACTCGTTTAATTAACAATAATAAAGTACTCGTGATGAATGAACGTGTGTGAAGAGTTTAATGTCAGCAGAAGCCACACAGGTACGTTGGACCTACTTCTTACAATCCATAGTCTCTATGCAGTATGCACATTAAAAAGGCGTATGCGTGACTTAATTTACATAATTATATGATTTTATACTTTTACAAAATTAAGTGCGATACAGTCATTTTGCCGATCCAAGCTAAAAAAGAAAACAATTTTTACTTCCAAAAAAATAATCAAAATATCATTTTAACTTTGACATCTTCAAAATACTTTCTTGTTCAGCTGCCTATTGTGAGGTGAAGACAGCATACTTCCTTACGTCTAGAATGCGGTGGTACAAAAAGCGTGTAATACAGGCGACATTAATTAAAAGCGCGCGCTCCAATTGGTCGCGCCGGGCCGCCGTGCCGCCGCGCCTCGTCTCATTACTGTAATTGATTCCGTGTCTCGTATGTCGGGGTTTTGACGAAAATTATAAAAATGTTCGGATGGGTTTTAATTATTTTTATACTATATTTTTTAGAGGAGGGTGAGTGTAGAGAACGAAACAATGATGCTTTCGTTAAGGGTGGAAGTATGTCTCTGAACTTGTAATTTACGCGTTGTGGCACGCATTTTGTCGTTTCAACGGGCTCGCTTATTCAGCAAAAAATCCTGAGAACAATTATATTCAAAATTACTTCGAAGGTTTAGGTCTTCGAAAGACTACCACGCAGTACTAGGCTAATTACTAAGACCTAGTATTAACTTGAAAATGGTTAATTTTGTGCAAGAGTCCATTATAAATCAATGCAATCCAGAATTATATATAAAATATATTGTACAGATTTTCTATTACGAAGACAAGTAGAAATATCACTTCGATTTCCTTATGACATTTCCCCAAAACATACGGCCAGAAACATATTTCATTGGCGTGTAATCATACAGATCTTACATAAATCACCCAACTCCGATATTAATTAAGTGAATTCGGTGGATACAATCTGACTCCTACTAATGGATATTAAGGAGCGACCACATTCGTCGTGGCGTTTGCCATTATAGACCAACTCACGGTTCGGTTTCGAACAAAAACTTAGCGTTTGGTGGGACTGGTCTATTACTTCAACGATATTGTGTATTTCACATTTATTTAAATATTATTTGCCAATTTGATATTGTGGTATAAGTAATAAATAGTTAAAAATAAATCTTGGGATTGGGTCATTTAGCTAGTTTTAGTTTCTACTTGGGCAAATATTATTTCGTGCTCAGAATTGTATGCTTACCCAATTTCGTAAGATGTAGTTCTGTTTACGCACCTAAAGTAAGCTAGGATCAACAGAGGCTCATCCTGAAATTACTCCGGGCAGCGAAGTTCGGTTTGTCTCAGGGACACTAGCTTGTTCTAGCCCGTCACATAATTATTAACTTAGAAAATAAAGGAAGAATTGTATAAAAGTAATGTCTTATTTCCTCCGTAGCAAAATTGGAGTTCAATATGAAAACTAAGCTATATATACCTGAAGATGCTATTTATTATTCGTCTTATTTCTTATATTTATCAATACTTACGTAAAGTCAGTCAAACATGATTTAACCATGTTGCACAATGGCTTCTAATTATACAACCATCCACCTTTTAGATACATTTCCCTTTCGTAATAGAAAAAAGCTAGATACATCACCACAAATAAATATCTGAAGACCATAAATCCATTCCTATAGTCCCAGTAATAAACAGTTCGCTTGCACCATGGTTGGTTCTACGAGCGCGCATGACTATGTATTCGTCATAAACCCTTCGCTGAGTGATTGATTCCGTCTCCGCGTGCATACATTAGCGACGAGTGATTGGATTGACTCCTCGGGCTGTCGGCGTATAGATGAAGGGATTATACTAATGAGGACAGTAATATTAAGGTTTATTGTTCGATGTATCTCTCACTGATGAGGTTTGGGTCACTATTGCTGTAAATAAGAGACCACTTTCCTCGATTTATAAGAAACGGAGTCTAAAATACGAGTATTATTTAAGTTACGATGAACTATTTGTATATATTTTTTAACCAGTAAGTTAATTGTGGATATAGCCTATACATGCAAGCGAAGTGTCGGACGCCCGCCCACAAGGTGAACGGACGACCTTGTTCAGGTTGCAGGAAGTCTCTAGATGCAGGCCGCTTTCAGCAGGTCGAAGAGAGTTCCATGGGGGAGGTCTAAGTTCAGCAATGGACTTCCTGTGACTGAAAAGAGAGAGAGAGAGAGGGAGAGAAAGAAACCGTGTACTACAATGTTTCTAAATCAAGGCTATGATCAAGGTATTTTTTTATTATGCGTCTGTAAGTAAGACCGCATGTAATATCCCTCTAAGCGGATGTGAGTCGGCGGCGCTAACGACTTGGTCGTCCGCGCGCACACTCGAGCGGTTCAATCCGACTGCATGTAGGTCACAGCGCCTTGTCACACAGTCAACACGACGTACCAGCTAATGTTTATCTACTTCGGCAAATGTTACATGTCTTACATATTGTCAATAAAAGGATCACAATTTTCATGACTAAATATTTTTGTACTCTATTAAAAATGCTGTGTCGGTTAATTTGTTGGTGCAGTAATGGCGTGCTTGAGCTTTTTTATCGTAGGTATTATTTTCTTTGGTTTTTGAATATTGTTCTCCATTTAAGAATCATGAATTGTGTATTGAATAGAATATCGAAGCGATAGGCGTCAGGTGGACAACAGACGATCGAAAGCTGGTGGTAAAGTCAATAGCCAAATGTCGAACATGGATAATATTGTGATAAGAGCTGACAAATCTGCGATACGAGCAGAAAAAAAAACAAAATACTTTATTTAAAAAGCTAACCCAAAAAATTACAAATAATAATCAAATTACCTGCGAGTTTTCGAATTTCCAAATGACTAGTATAGAGTAGAAATAATTGGACGCGGCGTATAATTAGTATCGATTATGGCGAAATCTGAACGAAGTGCCAAATGATTAATTCGAAAACTGACCGCGCGATTTACCGGTCAGTGGTGTCCAAAAGTTAGTCATATTATTGCGAAACTAATAGAATTAATGTGCGGTTGTTATAGTTGTTAAAGTTGGAAGTAGTAGCGAATATTGAAGATGTAGAAATATCTTTATTTCGACCTTAGACAACCAGCTAACAACTGTTCATAATGTGACTTAACATCTTATGTCTCAGGATAGCGAGCGCAGTAGAATGCCAAGCATTACTTTACCATTGATGGTGTTGTTTGATTTTGCTACTGCCCATGAGTGGTCGTATCGCTTAGGCGAATAGCACGCTCGTGTCGCTAATATTTGCAATAAAAAAAGCTCTTTAAACATAATATTTTGAAGTAACATTATGAATGTAGTATTTTCATCGTTATTGATGACTTTATAGTCGTGGATACCAGAAACAAGCAAACATTACATCGTCAAACACCAGAACACTTATAAAAACTTTATCCCAGTTTTGAGTTCGAATCCGAAGCCTCTCACAGCCGACTACTCACTATTGTTACGTAGGCTATCCAATGTGACGTATTAGAAATATAACCGAAGAGCAAACTATACTTCTAGTCTATAAAAGCTTTACTAATATTCAAAGTTATATCGACACAAGTAATAATAACATTTTTATGAACGAGTAAAATGACTTCAATATGAGTTATTCGCAGCGAAACAATCGTAGAAGCCATTAACACCGGCGTATGACGGATCATGCCGGGTTATGGCTCTCATACGGGTTTTATTGTTTCTTAAAATATTAAATACTGCCAGTATTTTATAGCCACTGGATATTAATCTGCTACAGAAGCGCAAGCTACGATGAAAGTTACTTATTAATGATTCTAAAAATCTATATTATCGTATTTAATGCTTTTTATTTGGGCTTTATAAGTACGTTAGTTCTCCGCTCTGCCACTGAATTGGCAAGCAAATATGCCACTGAATCTTCCTATAGTGGGCCCAGTTTATATCGGCCTCATAGAGGCCTATGTCATAGCATTGATCTGAGGGTCGCTCGTATGGGCAGTGAACCTGGCGGTCCTGGGTGTATTTTCCAGGGTTTGGCACGCCACTTTAAGAAAGTTTTTGGGCTTGAAATTTCTCATAGGCCCGGGGTTGGAATTTGTGCCTTCGTGAATTTTGAACTACTTGGGACGGTATTAGGATTGGCATGATGTCGACGCCACTAGTATTTCTGTTGACTCTCTTAAGGATACATACATAATCGTCACGCGAGTATCCCATAGGGGTAGACAGAGACTATGGATCGCCATTTTGCTCAATCCTTTTATTATTATTATTTTTCCCTTCTTGTATGTTAATTATAAAAAATAATTCAGCAAATGTGTTGCTGGTGAACATAGCTTCCGGATGTCACACTGACCCTCCATTGAAAATCAGCGCTGCAGCACACTTGCGTTGTATTGCAGCATATAGCTGAATGGGGGGTCATTGTTGTCTGGCCATGCGCATATAACGGCATATTGTTAAGTACCTTATATGTTACATTGTCCTTGTTGTATGTGTTGACCATGCAATAATAAATGTTTTTCTTTCTTTCTTCTTCTTTCTTTCCTGAAATATTAGTTTCGCTTCATCCACTTTCATCAATCTCTTCATGCATTCTCGTCGGTTCAAGATACTTTTGACCTGACCCTTATTGAGGGTATCACAGTTTGGATGGTGTATATACGGTGAGGTCGACCCCTGCCGACTCTTCCATACAAACATATTGTGTTTAATCTATAATTTTATAATCTTAAAGAGATACAACGATTGTTTTGTAAAATTCTTTAATATCAGGTTACAACATTAACTCGATTTACTTCCTATCAAAAATCCTTCGATTCAGCCCACAGAGATTTACATGAAGACGGTAAAATAGTCTGCAAGATGACTAAGGCGGTATTTACTCGGCAACTTGTATTCGTGCTGTTTCAGCAGACGGTCGACCCACCGCCGTTTAATTGGCTAATCTAGTAAAGTTCGTCAATATTGACTCCCTTACCGAAGATATTGATCTTTTAGATCTAATTCTTGTTAAATGATAAAGCGTGTTTGGATTGTTATTGTTTGCAGATTATTTTGCATGAAGACTATTTTTAGTCATATTAAGACTCAGTTCTCTGCTGAATATAAGTCTTAGCGAATCATCCTGCGGTTACTTACAACCTAATTTAGGTCTGCCTTCAACCTTCAACCTCGTGTTAGTTCTTACGAGATCTCAACTTCAGTTCCTTTTGAACCGAATGGCGATTGTTTCTCGGCGCTATATGGCTTGCCTGCTAAGCTGCAAGGGCTGTCAATAGAGTAACAGAAGTCATTTATATCCTAAAAAAATAAAATAAATGCACTTTACATAGCTTGGATTAGATGATAAGATTTATTCATTCCAACTTTGTTTATAACGATTACACAAGCCGATAGTTTATACTCACAATCTCATTTATTTATTCGACAATTTTACTATCTCATATTTTGTTCAAGCTTAAATCCTACAATCTTTTAACACGAGAAAATTCCAAGAGTGAACGATAGCATTCAAATGAAGAGAACATAAAAATAAATTCAAAGTAATTACTCCCATGAAAACTGAGAAATCAGTTGGCAAATTGTTAAAAAGAATAATGTAAGTTTGAGTACTGAGACGATGTTTTATTCAGGGCGGTGTTACTGAGCTCCGTGTCCTCCAAATATTAACATTTCTACCTTTGTGTTGCCAGCGGAGAAAATTCACCTTGAAAGTTTTGTTACTAGCAAAAAATGAAAATTATGTTTCATGACCTATTTGTACTTTCAATATTTTTAAGGTGATATTATGATATGTGAATACAGTATTTTTTTTTAATTCCTAAGGAATTAGCTCCCTAAGACCCATCGGTTATCCATTCTAACTGGGCAGAAAAGTTTTGTTTTTTTGTTGTGTTTTATACTGGGCTATTTTTACAGATTGCAATTTTTTAGGGCACTAATCTTACAAAAAATAATTTTATGGCCTGATGTTTTCAGTTGAACAAATGTTGTTAAAAAAATAAACTATTGCAATTTGCAGATAATACTAAGTCGAGTATAGAAAACAAAGACATTTCTATTTTAAAACATTAGAAAGACAACAATATCTTCACCATCCTCTATTTTTATTACAAAGCAAATATTTATAGTCGTACTGTAAATTCCGGAGTATTCCGGAAACGACGGCTCAGGGCAACTCCGAGGCCGGCAATAATCTTGAGACGGCCATGAGCGAGCCATTAAATATTAAAACTGTGAAATGAAATATTTACTCCTACATCCCGAAGGTTTTTATGTCGAGATAAGATGTTACTGGAAATACTTAAAATTAAACAGCAGATACCTCTGAGTGTTTATGTATTTTTTATGATGGATATTAATGCTAAGAGTTTGAATTCATAATTTTCTAGAATATAATTTCCAGTCTTACAACCTCCGTGAAGTGCTTATTAGCCTATTGTGTAATGACAGGCCGAGGATTTGAGACGAATGTTTGTGTTACCCACGAATATATTTTTAGTACGGGTGTTTTGAGACTAAAAGTGTGTCAGATATCTTACTATGGTGACGTACCCTTTTAAAAAATAACGACATTAGGCTTTTCATCCAGCATCGTACGATCTTGAAAAATTATATTTGCTAAGAAAACCTCTTAATCCCCAATCTGAACAAAGCGGAAAAAAAAAATGAAAAATGATGCAAGAAATTGAGACGTCTATTCGTCTGTTTCAAAGAGCACCGAGTGTTTTGTGCAAAAACATCAACAGCGATTTATCTATAGCATCATAACGTGCCGTTCCCTGCCCCTCGCCCTCCTTGCTCCTTTCCCCCCGCGGGTCTGCACGGTGACGTGGACGGGCCTCTATCAGAGGTCCGTTTTATCACTGTCACATTCGTGCTGCGTGTGGGACACAGTGGATATGGATCCGTATGGGAAGTTGGGATTAGTATTTTGGTACTTACATTATCAGAAGGTAGCATATTTGTTTTTTAAAAATCAACCAATGTGTATCGAGGTGAAAAAGCCGTCAAAGTGAACGCGTGGTTTGCATTACGGGTTCAGTCTGTTTCACCATTTTTTATGAAGCTAGTATAATTCTGTTTATAGACGAGAAGCAATCATTTCGCACCGATAGATACTCTATGATACATAATATATACAATATAATACGAGAGTAATTTACGTAAAGTTTTTTTAATTCTGATAATGCTCACAGAACGATGTCGTTGGGTATCACATTAACGTCACTAAGGAAATCTTTACGCGGCACAAGTCTCAGATTTCTTATTAGTTGTGAAAATTTTATGGCTGATTTAATAAGTACAGCCAGCAGTCATATACATAATCCTGACCTCACACTAAGATCGAGTCTTCTGTCGTGGGTATCTGAAACTACGAAAGTCTTTTCAGTCTCACAAACATCCAGATACGAAACAAATATCTGTGGATCTCACAAACATTGGTTTCGTTGCGGGGATGGAACCCGTGGCCTCACGTTTTACAGCCGGCGTCTAACTAACTGCGCCACGGAGACTGTCAAGATGTAAATTACTTATGTTTCGTTAGCCTGGAAGATGTCAATGAATTGCACTACTGTTAGCACCGTCCGTCGCGTGTATACCACGCAGTTGGTATTCTCACAAAAAGTGTAAGTTTGGAGTGTTGCCGTCCGCCGACCGTCATTTCATAAATCTCGCACAGATGCGGTAGGTAACCGCTATAAATTCACTAAGCGCCACCCTCAACACTCACGCGTTTGTGGCCACGTCACAGGCGGTGGCGGGAGCGATTGTGGTATTGGCCTTGTTATTTCCTTAATAAAGTGTACGTTAACAAAAAAATATCTAAGTTTAAGCGCTGGAACTATGCATGAAAACCATAAATGAAACAAAATAGAAAGTGGTAGATAAATTAGAAAATAATTGTGTGTGACACCGACTAGTACATATTTTCGAATATACATTAACATTTATAAAAAGCTTAAGAGCATTATAGTGTGTATGAGGTAACAATACAAAACCTAATACCAATTGCTTACTACGAAACTTAATATGAATCAAGATAAATTATATTAAAATTATTGTCTATTCCGTACCTTTTCTGCTGTTCGCTCATAACTTACGCCGCCACATTATCACAGTAGGAGCTCGGCACCGAATAAAAGATAACGATTGAAAGATACCGTCAAGTCGATACCGCCCTTTAAAGGACATGTGTTTTTGATAGCTCTACCCCCTTGCACCCTCCTTACTCCCTCACATCCACCCCTCAGGAGTATTTCCTCCGAATTTGCCTAAAGAGAACTTTACGAGCGAACTCTGTGCGCTAGTGAGCAATCGCTTTTAAATTATCGCTTTGTGTGGAGTCATCAATTTTTTACGACGCCTTCACGTTTATACTGTTATGGGTAATAAAGCACAACATAACACAGAATCGAATTGTACATGAAGGACTTTTTGAGCCGCGTGACGTGATATATTTTAAAGTCTTTATTATTATTCAAATTTTTTGCACAGGCACGGCAATCGAGCTAGAGGCTCACAATATTATGAGTCATTATTACCGATTAATATAAATGCCTCCATAAGTTGAATTGTAGATGCATTGTCGGTCTCTCAAATGTTAGGAAGAAGGCAAAGAAAAAGTAAGGGATGAAATATGTCGGTGTTAAGCTGTCGCCCATCTCAGTCACCATCAAAACACTTAAGACAGTGGTACCGATCAGATCAAGTCCTATTTTTACTAGTCTAAATTAACTTTAGTGTGACTCTACATCCAGCCATCCGTTACACCTAAGTATTCGACATGACCAATAATACAAGGATTATGCCCTCGTGTATATTAATTGTTCGTCGACGGTATAATAAAACAGCTTGTGGTTATATTAATATAATGTATTTTTAATAGAAAAATGTGCTTGCTGCCTGACATTAATGGGAACCGAAGACAAAGGAAAAGAAAGTAAATAATGTTACCAGTGTATAAAAAAATATAAGCAGCAAAAATGCTACCAATTTACATTTCTGTTTTAGTAATTCTTAAACATCGAATAATTTTATCACGCAATCGTGTAGCAAGACGATCATTTACAGAACTTAATATTATCCTTTGTAAAAGACAGTGTAGCAACAAAAACTATGCAGTAAACGACAATAAAGATAATTGAAATAACAAGGATAAGAAAACTGCTTTCATTTTTATACAGACTCTAGGAATTTTTCTCTCTGTAAGCCTATCTCCTCCTCCTCCTCCTCCTCCTCCTCTCTATTATGCCATGTTGAAGACTTTATTTTAATTAATTTAAGTTGGTTTCTTTTACCTGACTTCACGGAGTTCAGTATGTATTGTTAGTCAATTACCGCGCATTTTATCGGTAAAAGAAAAAATCGTGATGAAACCTGCATTATAGGAATAGAGATCTTAACAACAGTTTCTTGGATAGATTACTCCGGCGGAACTACAATAGGCCAACGTGGTCGGCCATATTTCTACGTTTCATTCGAAGTCTTTTTGTAGAGGTGCCCCATGCTCAATAATGATATAGCGCTATTGCAGATACTTACTGAAATAGAATCCTATAATCAAATAGAAAATTTAATAGACATGTTGGAACATCACGAATGAATTTATCTCGGTCAAATCTCCACAATCGCACCCGTGTCAATTGCCCCACGTCATGTTGTAACTAAATCTATCACCCTTTGCTCTAAACTCATCCCTAACACTCAATGTTTAGAGTTGAATTTCAATTGAGTTCGGGTCCATATAAGGCAGGTGTCACACCTGCGTCTGGTCATTCGTCAGCCATCTAAACGGGTAGCTGTGACGGGCGAATGGCGCCAGAATAAAGATCTGTGGCGCGATAGGCTCGTTGTGTTAACTAAAGCCTTTCTTTGCAGTGAGTGGAGCGATTTGTGTCCGACACTTGAGTCCACACATCACGTGGTGTAAAAAGAGTTGTGGATCGATCGATTAGGTGGTTAACGTGAAGGCGGTTGATAGGTCGCCTTGTAGTTTAAGTTACTTTTAATGATATATTATAAATTAATTTAAAATTATATCCGTAAACCAAAAAAGGTAATTTTCCGTAATACATCAGTTCACATCACATTGTGTTTTTTTCTTCTAAACTTAAGAAAATAAAATAAAAAAATCAAACATGAATATGAATTTAAAAGTTTTGTTATAACCCTCTCTAACTTTAAGCCTTTCATTCTTTAAGCTCAAAGGATAAACCAAACAAGCGTACCGGAGCTTTGGAAAGCTCTCAAAACCCATAACCGATTTTGCTGAAAGTTGCCATAACCCTGCCCTGAGAGGGTCGATATTCTGCGTAGGAAAATATTTACGCTCGTCTTTATTTGCTTTTACTAGATCTACTTGATTTTATTGAATCGATATTTTCTAGAACAATAAATGCTGAACATGTTGCTGTTGTGGATTCTCTGAACTTATGATAACTTGCGATTTGATTTGGGCTCCAAGATTTGCGATTATAATTAATTCATATAAAAATATGTTAATGCAATAATCAAATAATAATATATTGTTATCAAGCAGGGTGATAGCTGAGCAACTATTGAACACAAATGTTTACTTAGAAAATTAATATTCTATCACTAATATTGGAGGGTTTTGAACCCGTCACACTAAAATCCGTCATTTTTTTGCCTTTCGTTATAGCCTGTTACGCAGGCTTTCTTTTTCCAGCAATTTTCCCCTCTGTGCGCCTTGCAAACTGACCAAGAAGTATAATCATCGTTATTCATGTAGAGTTCAAGCTATATTACATTTAATAAAGTTAACTTTCGGTGAATAGTTTAGAAGTTACACTACTATAAGTTGCTAATGCAGTCAGGTTTTACTAGTTGTAATGAAGTCTGGATAAGCGGTGGCTCGGTCGAATAGTTTGCAAGTAGTAAACTTGTAAGTCACGTGACTTGAATAACCTCGTTGAGATTTCATTGCAGACGATGTACATTCTTTTGAATATTCATTGAGTGTTTACTTACACACTTAGGGTCTCCGTGGACTAGATGACAAGACATGACCAGGCTATGAATGTATTTGATCAAAACAAATCATTTTTGGAATGGTCCTGTGGAATGACTTAGAGTAGAGATTTGTGAACTAAATCCTTTACAAAGCAATATAAATGCATTAAATAAGCAACACATACAGTAAAGTAACGGAATCCTTAGTTCAAGATCGTTTCAAGTCGATCATCGGAAATCTTTGACATAGTTATTTAGCTTATAAAGCGTCCGTAAAGTTTATAAACGCTAATACAGCTCGTTAAGGAACACTTACCGCTCCTCAAACGATCTAATTCCGAACTAAAATATATACACTACTCGCGCCGAGCCACCGAGCGTCATTGTGCCGAGACTGTGTCAACGCTATTAAATCGACACTAGGCGCGATTCCCCGGTAATTGGACGGCAAACTGTTTGATCGACGAGCGACTGTGTGTACCTAGCTTTATAATATACCCACCACACACAAACACACGAATTTAAACTCTATCATTGCGCATTAAAGTTGAGTCTCCCGCATTTCAATTAGGCGAGATAAATTGGGAAATATAGTTTGAGCAAATTACTTGGATCCGTTTGCGTTGTGGCAATTATGAAATAATATGTAGAGTTGAATTTTAAATTTACGTTTTGCATGTCGGTGGGAATAATTTCAAAATAAATTTATATTGCCCAAAAAGTAATTTGCTCCGTAGCGGGCCGAGTTCATATTTCAGTTGAATTTTAACTCACTCTGCTCGTTTATATGTATTTGCTGATTAATTTGTAGTGACAGCACGGACGGCGTAATGATCATGTCGTTTGTAAAAGCAGATCATACAATACATAATAGTAGTGGCGGTACTTCCATACAAGCCCAAAAGCCCGGCTTGCCCTACTTAATACGTATATACTAAATTCTGAACGAAACCATTACATTCAATACAAAACAGTAATTACGAAACATCTACCATTTTTGAATTTACCGCGTTCCGTCGCGGCATGGCGCTCTTCAATGAAGCGCGAGCCGAAGCGCCGCCCGCGCTGCGCAACGCATTTAATAAATTCATTCAATAACTTTATCTCTCACGTTGAACGTAGCTCCACGCATTTTTTAAAAGACGGTACGCGCAAAACATATATCTGCCTTCTTCTCTCTCGTGTGCTTTTACGAGGCTTTTGGCAACGCATGCTATCTCTTTCACACTGACGGGTGAAATGCTACACTCTGGCACTACGAATGTATAGCTACAGATATCTATATATAGCAATAAAGTACTAAACCAAAAGCCCAGCTTTTGACCACAGAATTGTTTTGACTGAACATCGTACATTTGAAGGTCGTCATGTGTAACATTATTTGTTAACTAAATTAAATTTATTGTTAATAAATTACGTTGGTTCTTTTTTAAAATTATTTAATCATTTTTGAACTCAAATAATGAAGTTTTTATATTTATTTCATAAATTATAATTGCACGTTGTAATGTTTATTTTTTCGTTTACTAGCAATACTGTACGAATTACTACTAACTTCATAAGTATTTTGACATTGTGCAATTATTGTAAATAGTTCGGTTGAAGGTTATTTATTCGTTTTTGTTATTTAAACTTTTTGATACAAAAATGATTTGTATTGTTTCCTGTGATGGTTTTAGTGTGATGGTGAAAGTGTTCATTGCCGTTATAAAGGTAATTTAATTCAATTATATTGAAACTGGCGCGAAATCTACGCCGAGTTTGTGCATTTCTTAAATTCGTAGTAAATCACAAGAGGCATTTTATCGGTTCAGTTTACTTAACTACGTAATTCGATTTCTAAATGCTCCCATTCATATAGGTTATTATATTAAACAGACGTGTTACATATGCTTTTCAAGGGACACTTGTGTATTAGAATGTTTGGATTAATTCTTATGATTTCAATGAGCTTGTGGTCCTTTCAAAAGGCATGCTATTACTTGTAATTAAAATTACTTGTAAAAACTTAACCTTAATGTATTTATAACAATTTCTGTCGGCAATTTTGGTTAACTGCGCAGTCAAAAACGGGAGCATAGTAGCTATCGTTGTGCTCGTGTAATGCCGGGTATTAAAAGTGCTCAGTAGTTAGTGCATTAAAAAGTTACGGTTGCATGACCGCAGGCTATCTATATTTGTATTACCTAATCCTAATATTGTACAGATTGTGTGGTAGGTCTGCCGCCGCAAAGTAAATTCGATTTCGTCGTTCTTAGTATTTTTTTGTCCTTCTAAATAATTATGTATTTAAACTAAAATAATATTGGGCTTGCCCTACTCCAAAACCCTAGGCACGCCACTGCATAATAGTGATGTCGATGGAAAATATATTACTGGGATCTTTATTACAAATGTTTAAATACGTAATTGAAACCTACTAAAATAGCTTATTCAGCTTTGTTTACCTCGGCGTTAAAAACTGGGGTATATGGAATTAATTTATATACACGACAAATGTACAGTATCGGATAGTGAAAGCTATTATTTTACCAGGCGACACAACTAATGCCGGCTTACTAAACCAAAAATAGTCAAAACCAGAAACGCAACACACTTGAGTAGAAAGCTATGACTAATCTCCCATCATTAGGTACGGCGGCAAACATGAATCTCCAACAACTAGCATACTCTTACTGATTTATAAATCTCTTAAATCCCAACAATCCATTAAACGTTACTTCGAAATATTCCATTCATCCGTCAAAGCATGACGGCAATCGAAGACTTGTCATAGACGAGACACAAGTCCAGTTGAATTCTGTTCGATTCCCGCCCCATCCCCTGGGAGGAAAATGTCCAGTACACAGCGCTCAATCCCGTGTTATTTGCTGCTATTAATAATTCTACCGTCGAGAATCGATAATCGGTATGGATGTGTCTATACAATCACGTGAAGAGTGATAAATGTAGAAACGGGGAAGGGAATTATACGAAGACAGTACCTAGATGTTGCTGCAGAATAAATACCTCGTCGGCTTTCCGTGAGACAGACCTGGGCGAGTCGACCCATTCGTGCTGTAAATTTAACGAGCTATAGGATTGCTCTACCACTAAATGAAGTGGGTCTGAAAAGCGTTCGATGTTATTAGTCTCAAAGCTACAAGGCTGGCTATAGCTATGAGAGTGCTGCGGAACAGTACCGGGTGAGTATCGCTAGCAAGGACCGCAGTCACTCTGATATGCGCAAAGAGGGCCATCAATCGGTCGGTATGCCGGCGTAAGGTTTTAGGATTAGGGACCCAGCTCGGAATTTTAAGGACTATAAGAGCGATATCAGATGGTGAGTCCACTGCAGTCTAAATAGAGTATCTACCCATGTTAAATATCTTAAAAATTTTGCTGGTAGTGTCGGACGCCCACTCACAAGGTAGACGGGCGACCTGGTTAAGGTCGCAGGAAGTTGCTGGATGCAGGCCGCTTCCAACAGGTGTATATGGCGATCCAAGGGGGACGCCTGTGGATATATACCGGGTATATCAAGACTGCGATTGAAAACGATGCCAGGTGGTAGTTTTAGTGGTCACAGACACGATAAAATTTCACCAAAACAGCGACAGATATTTTTTTAGAAATTAAAAAAAACCGTCTTTTTTGGGTGGTAAATACCTAGTTTGTGCGAAAGTAATAATTTAAGCCCTTACGTACCATTGAGTGTTTAAAAATAAAGAGGTCTACATCATTATTTTAGGAAAACATGTATTCATTACCCAATTACGACGATAAGTAAAAAATTACAAAAAAAGGTTGTCGATTTTTTTTGCGAAATTTGTACTTGCTTTTTGTCAGAAGTCAATAATACTACCACCTGGTTTTGTTTTCTGCCGCAATCTTGATATACCCTGTATATCCTACGTCCAGCAGTTGACTTCCTTAGGCTGAAAAGAAGCAGAAAAAATATATCTTTTACCTGTAACCGAATTTAAACACAACGGATTTGAAACGAGACACGTTGGTCACTATAAGAAGTCTTAACCACACGTACGGTGGTCGATTACCAACACTTTGTAAGGAAAATTTTAATTTCAAATCCATTCTTAATATCTAAGAGCTAGAACATCCATTTATAAGAAGCAGGGTGTTTATAACAGATATTCGACCTCGTGCGACCTGCCAACAGCTGCAGTTCGAGCGTTAGAGCACAGGCGTTATGGCGCTCAATCACCTATTACTTTTCATTGGCCTCTTACTGTTTCGTATTTTTCGGGTCCAGCCGCGTGCGTTTTATTTTAGTGTTTTGTTTATTTTATATACAAGTGTTAATTATATTGGATTCACTTACGAGTCCTGTAATTTGTCATTTTGTATAGCTTTGATTCGCTAGGCATTATTTTACCTTTTTTTCTGTATTTCATTGTACTACAAATAAATACCATTACTTTTAAAACCATTGTTTGGTTGCAATTTGGCATAATTTTTAGTTTCGTTTTAAAAAAAGCTTTCTGAGGCGGAATAAATGTTTAATGTCTTTTTTAATTACATTAATCCGAGGCATTTATTGGAAAATAATGCAAGGGATTAAAACAATGTTCTTTTTAAGAGATTCATACCTCACGGTTCATATTGTATCGCTACCTTTGTAATGACACGCACACCGACATACAGCGAGTAACACAAGCTCCGTCCAGTCTTATTACTTTCGTCACAGCGGCTCTTTCACACAATATTAGATGCACGGTACAAAAACACACAGAACAATAGGCTTACGTTATTAGTCTCAGAGTTGTATCAAGTGTTTGCATAGGTACCGCCGACCTCTTTGTACTTGGCTTACGCGGTGACGTAAAACCGCTGGATGCGACAGATGACTAGATAGGGGTTTTTCGACTCCAAATATTAATTTTGGCAATGTTTGAATAAAGATTTTGATTGAGGTTGAGCGGGTTTAGACTATAGTCCAACACGCTGGCCTATAGTTAGACGATATTACGTAGATTTTTTTATGAAAGTCATCGTATTAATACCCTCGTTTCTCCGCGATGTATTTCTTCAGCATAAGAGTGTGTGGTGATTAATTAACAATAAAACACCAAACTCCGAAACGTCATAGATGAGCTCCCGCGTTCGAACCACTAAACATTTTGATGCGTTACCAACTGGAGATCGCGTATTTGTGCGACAGAAAAAGAACTGCAATTCTGCACCAAAATTAAAACCGCGTCATCTTTAAAACATAAAATCAAACACCGCTTCATCATTTCAGAAAAAATATAAAAACGCAAACCTACTTTTTAATTCAAAACTGCGCGGCATTTTTCATCCAGCCAGCATTCTTATCTATTCCTTTTGATTTAAATTACATCGAGACCAGAATTTGTAATGTGGAAAAGATGTTGATCTCGTGCCAAGAGTGCATCCCGGCATCGCAGCATCCGAGTATCCAAGGATCTTATTCATTTCCACGACATTCATCTGTAGCCGAGACGTGATTGAGTTTATGCAGCGGAGCATTTAACCTGCGCCCGGCGACGAAAGATTTCATAAAGACTGGCTGGCTAGTTGTACCGCGTGCACAGGATTACGTGCTGCGGGATTTATTTTGTAAAGCGCTGCGTTTCTGTATGCTTTTCAATTTGTACATGAGATACGTTTTTGAAATGTAATAACGGATTTTCTTTGTGTTGTGTATGCAATATGAAATAATAATTTAAGTTTGATATTTGTACACTTGCTTAACAAAGTAATTAGATAACAGAGTACTAGCCGAGTAGAGATAATTTCTTTCACCGGTTAAAACAACGATGCCGGCCTGCTCAGAAACAGATACACATCTGTATACCTGTTGTTTTAAACCGAACATGCTTGAACTACAAATAAAACAGAAATATACTACTAAAATTAATTATTTCCTAAAATAAATCCCTACCAATGCATAACACTTAATTTCGTCCCAGACAGCCTCCCCCAACCAAAGAAAATCAATTTCGCATGCAGTCTACACGGGTACATTGTACCCCTGCAACGCTACAGGGTTAACCGAGCAGATCGAGCCAAAAAACTAACGAGCATTACATGATGCATTATCGCCGGCCGGGTCCAAATTGTTATGGCTTCCTTCGAACGGTTATGGGCTTGCGCTGTCGCCTTGAGCCCGGATTATGCTCTTGGCTCGCGATACTATGCAAACCATATATACCCATGGTTAACCGAAACTTGGCATTCGACGGGTTAAAATAAAAATAATACATGCGTGGACGTCATGCGGGTTGACGTTTTAGGGTTGGAGTGAAGTGATAAATTTGTATAAAATTACTGGTGGTAGGTCTCTCATATATGAGAGGCCGCCTGGGTACCTACCCACCGCAATGTCTTAATCGTGTGAAAAAAAAAACATTGAGTAAGTGCAATCATTTTTAATTTTTTATCTAGTAAGGAAGTTTAGTAATATATCTATTGTAATGCTACAATTGTATTTTAAATAATTCTTTGTAGCAGAGTTTAGGTATGTAGATATCAAATTTCATGTATGCTTGCAGTAACAGATTAAAACATTGCGTTTCGTTTCGTAAACATAATTTCTTGAGGCCATATAAGGCTCTAGGAGTAGATAGAATATTCACATCTAACCTGTGGGGAGCACTGTGATGAAATATATTACTCGTATATTGACTTAAATAAACACTCACACATTGGCATGTGTTATATTTCGAGTATTAGCCTTGTGTAGCAGATACACACACAATTCAAGAATACCAGCATTACCGTGTCAACTCGAGATAAGGTCTTCTATCTAGATAGCAGGCTCTATCTCCAGATTTCTTCATAGTTAGTGCAATGATAGTACCACTTACCACGAAGTGAATTGCGTCACTTTGGCGAGCCAGCATAAAATATGAGAATATCATCTTAAAAATTGTTCATAAGATTTCATCGGCGCCCTCTTACAAGTCCTTTGTAAGTTTAAAGAAGTTAAAACGCGGTGAATCATTTTTAACGGCGGAGATTTATAGAGATAAGCCCGGGGCGCGGGCGCCCTCGTAAATTAACTAAAGAATATCCGGATTACTCCTCACTGCTATCTGATTATGTGTGTAATCTACTTGCGAGAATTTCGAATTTAATTTGTAAAAATATATTATGATTATATCAGCGAAATTTAGGATTTTAGAAATTATTTCCTTTTTATTGCTTTGTTTTAAGACTCATGAGATATGGTTACAATATTTTGTTTTGACTTGATACATAAATCAAAATGGCGACATACAATATTTTGTAATATTTTCGGTTTTCGTTTGGTAATTGAGATAGCTGTAAGCCCCAGGAATTAAAATGTTTAAATAATCATTTTTGCACTTTTCGTAACGCACCTCTAATTTTTAAGTGTTATTCACAATGATCTTTACCCTATGAGCTCGGCATTTCTTAAACAATATTTTATAAAATAATTCCTTTTCCGGTCTCACGGTACAGCCACATCCAGGGAAGGCAATGTTTAGTTTACTCGGTATTACTAATAACGGCGAGTAATGAGAGCACGCAGCGGCGTTATTGCGGGAACGTAACTTTGCCCGCTTTTCTTCGTAGCGCGCGCGGTGGGCGGTAGAGGGGAGCGGAAGCGAGTTAATTTCTTGTAACTATTTTGATGTTAGTTGTCATTTGTTTTTTTAATTTGTGATATGATTTAAATTATTTTATTTATTTCTCCTAAGTCATTATTGGTGTAGTAAAGTGAATACAGGCCATTATGATCAAAGTACCGCCGTTTAAGCAGAGGCATGCTCGTTTCCATCGCAAGATGTAATAGAAGGGGTGTATTGCCATGCTCGTCACAAATTCAAATTCCTAGTTATTTATATGAGCTTTCTGCATCCGAAAACCCACATGAAATAGATTTCCCAACCTTCAGTTTAAACCCTAGATTCCGTCAATTCAGAATTCCACTAAGCCACAAGACCATTGAGGCTATTATTAAATATACTTCAATTTTGCCCACCCGCTCGTCTCTTATAACTTGCGTCATCTGTCAAGCGGTAGTCCGCCTTAGCCCGTCAGAGGTATAATAATTAAATGTTTTATCTATTAAGCGATCCTTCCGCGCAATCCACCCACATAACACGCCGCGCGGGAATATCTCTTTTATGACCGTGGCTTTTAGTTTATTGTTTCAAATTACCACATACTTACTAAAGAAAATTTACCGCGCGGAAAAGAGATTTAGGATGGATTGAGAAGTATTTTGGTGATTGTTCAAATCTATAATTTATTCGACATATTATTATGATCTCTACTAGGTACCGTGATGCGCTAAACCACCAATACTTATTGGTTTGGTTGATTTCATATGACCTGGACGATTTTGAAAGTATTTCATAAGTTATTTCTATTGCTAATAAAACGAGCAATAAGTATCTATGAGTAATATTTGTAAGTAACTTACAAGAAATTATTCAAATTTAAACCGCCCGCGACTTGGCTATCATGTAAGAACTTCCTATTTGTATTAGGGATCGGAATAAAACTTGGACTCGTGCAAGAAGGGTTCATTGCTATCCCACTGTTCAGTCACACCTCCGCCTACAATTTTAAGCAATTATCCAATTTTTAACATAAGGCTAAAACAAGAAAAAAACTAAGAAAAACATGCTTGAAAACAGAAAAAAATAAAACACAAATTTACTAAATAAAGCTGTGAATGAACCTAACAAAAGCGCAACAAAAACGTTTACCATTTATATTTGGCCACATAACCGAGTTGAGTTAGTGAGACGCTTAAGAGTTTTAAATCAGCGGGTCCATTTGTATGATAAATGTAGTTAAGCGCTCAGTGTCGCGTGCAGGGCCGGCGCACTCGCTTACAGTTTCACATTAAAATGCTATCTTGTTTTATAATAAAGTGACAAACGGGCTGCTTCATTATAAGTGGTCATCACTAAACATTTACACTAGGTATTGCAGATGATGCGAATGGAAAGCCGTAGCCCCCTTCTGTGAAACCGTAATGGTGAAGAAAGAGGCAGCATAGCGGTGTCGGGAGAGGGCTCATCTCGCTCGGAGACAAATACGCCGAGGTGATACCAGAAGTCGCCCTGGCTAGATGAAGCCGTAGATGTCGATGGTAAAAATCGGACATTCCAGCTTAGTGCAGGAATCCAAGAGGATGTTCCCCATGAAAAAAAAAAGGTATTGCATTGGCTATTGAAAATGACAAATAAAATTTCGTATAATTGATATAGGCAGAGAATTAGGACGTTTGCCCTTTGAAGTTTGTGCAGTGCCGTCACTTTGTAAGCCCAGAATAAATAAAAAATGGATATAAATTACTTTTTCGACCCAATAGCTTTTCCGTCTGTGGAAGTAACGGGCACTACATATTGCATGTGTCATGAATCTCACCTATCTTTGACAAAATGTGAATTATTTCTTTAAAAACTATGAAGTATTTACAGATGCCATATTCCTCTACCAACAAATTCTCATAAATAAGTTATGATATCACAAAACGAATCTAATATTCTCAATAAATAATACCGAAGAACTCATTGTGTATACAATAAAGAGCGATGTTTCATAATAAATGTATTGCTTTTCGTATAACATTACATGCGTAGTCCCCGCGGACATGTCGCACGGTATACTCAAACAAATATCTTTCTTTTATATCACTTTCAACCTTTTCAATTTCCATTACACTTTGTATGCATTAACCGTAAACATAACACTTGTATGAAAGCAAACGGACAGATATAGAATGAAAAAGGTAATAAAGAATAGGAATAACGGTAGGTGTTGTGTAGATTTTTTAGAAATATAGCTTTTTTTTTTATTGCAATGAATGGCGAGACAGGCATGCCATTCGCTTGATGGCAAGCGATACAACCGCTCATGGACAGTAGCAAAACCAAACAACACCATGAATTACAAGGCAATGCTTGGCATTCCACTGCGCTCGCCATCCTGAGACATAAGATGTTAAGTCTCAATATGTAGTACCTACCCAGGCGGCCTCACACATATCAGAGACCTACCACCAGTAAAAACTTTGTTTATTGTAGTCTTTTTTACTATACAATCTGCAGAATTGATTGATCAAGATCTCCGGCATTATTGTATTAACCGGTGCGAGACAGTCGTAATAGTTTCTCGTCGATCTATTTTGATCGCGCTGCACTTGCCATTAAGTGTAAGTGCGGTCATTTTACCGTGCCAGTATAAAATATGTTTAGCGTCTAGATAGAACCAATTATTCTCTGATATTTTAAATGACCGAGATACTTGTCTTAGGGCTTGGAACTTTGACTGTTGAGTGTATCCATGAATTTAATCAATAACCAAGCTAACAAAAACAAACAAAGACCTGCCTCATTTTTTGCATTCTTAATACAAAATTTAAATGTCCATGTTTCCAATTAAATCAGCGCCGGTGCAACCCTCCCTGTATCTCAATGACGTGATAGGGATGAATTTAAATGTAGCAGTACGCATTTAGTCTCGCTAATGGCTGGCTCTAAGGGAGGACTGAGGAGTGACGGGCAAAGAGTGCCCCTGCCTTTGTCAGGTCCTGCCTCGGAGCACTTGAGACTTCTGCTAATGTTTTTGTGATGAGATAAATGTGACGATTCTCTTTTCACTCAGACGTTTCTTAGTCACTGCTCGGAACGCTTTGTAGAGCGGAAGAAACGTGTTGGATGGTCTACGTTGTACTCGTACATAGTCTATGTCGTTACGTTTTGGGAAAGGGTATTACGTATTATGAATGAATTTGTTAGCAAACATAAATTATTGTATTGGATCGAATAAAATGTATAAGTAGGTATATTGGAACTATTCTTAATTTTAAGGTTGATTATATGTGTACTTTCTTTTATTTATGCAGTATTATTTTTTCATAATTATAAAATTATTAAAACATTACATAATTTTGTGCTCATTTCAGTAACAAAAATCGTGCTGAAAACACAAACTGCAAACTTTAATCCCCACAAAGTATTAAACCACATACCAACTTCGTTCCACTTACCACAATTTTTACAAAACAAATTCAGGTGCGCTCATTAAAGTGAAATTCGCAAACAAGTTGTTAGTGCTAAGTTGCCCCGTTCTCCTCGACGCGAGCATGCGGAGTTACAACAAAATATTTAATAAAGGCAATTAATTATGGAACGGTTCAAAGATAACCACAGTAATTAATATTTGAAGTGTGGCACGCGGGCGCCGCGCCGCCACCGCGTTGGATTACGGCCTATAGCGTTCGCAGTACGGTTTCGTACAAACTTTGTGACGTCACGTATCTTAAAAAGCTTCATCTTTGCCCTTTTTTGAATAACACATTTTATATTAGGATTTGGATAGTAGAGTTTAAGGGTGACAATTTATTCCGTCAATTTATATTTGTATTCAGGTGTAAAACGTAGAAGCTATTCTGCGAAATTATATAAAACTCACGAAAACGTTAGCTATTTTTTTTTGTGAAAAAGCTTTCAAATGTTTGTGTCGTTTTCAAATGTATTCTAGGAAGTTCCCTAAGTGTTAAAATATTAATACGCAAGATACAAGAAAATCTGTATTCTAAGGAAAAAATATATTTAAAAGTAAAATTCAATTTCGTGTTCATTTTCTTCCACTAAACTATAATTCAAGAGAGATCTAGTTTTTGAAGACAATTATTAAAATCAGTTAATCGACTTTGTGTATGATTTTGGGCTAGGATATCGTCATAACTATTCCTGCATGATCTTTATTAATAATGAACATTAGACATTGCATTAAAGTCATATTCAAAATAATATACATTCATACATACATAAACTCACGCCTTTATCCCCGAAGGGGTAGGCAGAGGCGCCACCAGGACACCCACATTTCGCCTTGTATGTTTCGTCCCATGATGTGATAGGGGGCGAGCCTATCGCCATATCGGGCACAAATTCCTGACTCCGGGCTGATAATGAATAGAAAAATCCAATATTACTTTGCCCGACCCGGGATTCGAACCCGAGACCTCAGCTTTGTAACCGTACCGTAATACAACTTCGCCACCGAGGCAGTCGCCGATAATATACTGCGCGCAAAAACTATGTTTGTGCATGCAGTATATTTATTAGGTTATAGTTTGGTCCTAATTGGGTTCATTGATTTGATGAAGTTAATTTTAAGAAACATTGCCATTAGAATATTTAATTACTTTCTAATACATTTTGTATGAGACTGTGCCTTGTTTAAAGCCGGTTCATAATTAACGGTTAGCTAGTTCATTAATCTAAATTTTAATTAAGATAAAAGTCTCTGTTGAAGGCCACTCGCAGACGTCACGCGGGTTAACCCCCCCTGCCCCTCTAACCCTCCCCCACTTATCTTTATACGAAAACTTTTAACATCACAATTGTATAATGTGATGGAAATAATTTCTAACAGAATATTACACTTAATTCTCTAGCTTTTGGGAATATGAGCTTCACGTTGTAATTTACAATAATGTTTGTGTCTGGATAATGTATTCGAGTGTTGATTAATTTATCCACGCATTTAATTTAATTTGTTATATTTTATAGATGATACCATAAAGTACCTACTGTAGCTAATATTAAGAAAATATCGGCCGAGTTTTATAAACGAAAGTTTAAAGTTTATAAACTAATGATGGTGAAGAAAATCAATGCGTAATGGTTTTTTTAATGCTGGTCCATAGTATGTTCTGTTAAATACCTGGTAGCCTAAAAAGTCCTATTTCGTTTTTCTATCTTCTATCCTTAAAAGCCAGGAATAAATCTGCATAGCCTCTGCATTCAAGGCGTACCTTATAAGATAAGAACTGTGAATGATCAGCGTTTTTTTTCAACGTAATTCATAAAAATAGAACGGTTACTTAAAGATACTGGGCAATTCATTTAATATTCCGAAACCGCCGATAAATTGCTCTTCAATTTGACAAAGGACAAAACGATAGTTCAGCGGATATTTAGAGCTTGGAGATTCGAGCAATAAATCGCACGATTAATAAAGATTTCATACAGCACAATCGATGCGAACTCGCATTCAAGGTAAATCATAAAAACGTCGACGATACATCACGCAGCGACATCGCTGACGCACGCGACAAAACGTCAGGCGACATAAATCAAGCGGCGCGCTTTTGTTGTCGCCATAACGCATCTCTTTGTCGCGCAATATCGTGTGTAATGCGCTGTTCCGGGTAAGATATTGTTACAGATTTCTTGTGTGTACCCCGCCTTATATTTTGCGTTATTTTCATATTTTGTAGAGATTTATTAGTAGGGTTAGTATCTCTTTGTGATGTGATGGAGTCGAAATATTTTGGTGCAGTGCATGATTTTATAAAAAAAAATATTTTATTTTTCATTTTGCGTGTGTTTTTTGTGTATCGCACTAATGAATACACAACGAACTATAGTGTAGGAACGATAAAAAAACAATGATTCATGAAATGTGTCAAAAGATCCTTAACCTTAAGATCCTAATTCTGAAATAACAACAGAATAAATAAAGAAAATAATGTTGAAATGTCGCGTGCAAAACCTGGTTACAAGTGATTTATCAAACAATAGTTTAACAATTACTGTAAAGAGAACTAAACAACACCAGCCAGTACCATACAACATCAATCAGTTCTTGAAATAATACTTTGTATTTATTTTAGTATTGCTCATTGTTTTAATAAATTAAATTAAAATTATGAAGGTTTTGAGCCGATTTTCAATAAGCATTGTATAGTTGCTTTACTAAAAGTAATTTTAAAATGTTGAAGGTAGCTGTTGTCTTTACTCAGGGTGTATTTATTTAAATTTACTATAAATTCTCATGCGTATCACCATCATCTACCATACTACATGGTACCATATTATAATTTTGGATTCATGAAGGCGAGTACGTTTTAAAACAAAAGAGAGTAATGAAAGATAATGTACTGTCGTAAATCAGATGACAGTCTAGTTTTTGTGAGAATCTCCTCGTTGCTTTAGTGCAATTCATGATCGTATTTTCGAGTGAAGTGGAGGGCTGGCACATTCATAGTTCAATTGATAAAATGCCCTGTCTTGTTATCGATGCGGTTAACAGTTCATTTACAACGGTTAAAAACTAGGTCGATATAAAGCATGCAGAGCTCCTTGCAAGCGGAGTGAGGACTCATTCAACATAGTCTAATGCGACCAGTGAAAAAAAAACATAGTTCATATTAGCCATTCATCAAATCTGTAGCCGCTTTGGCGCCTGAACCGTTTTCAGCTACAAAAAAATTGTTGATATCAAATTTCGTTCTCAGACTCGATTTAGAATTCTGATATTCTAGATTTTCTAGAAGAAAAGAGCTCTATTTATTAATTAATAAAAGTATCCTGATAAATTTCATTTAATCGACGTAAAATAGTGAAAAAAAGTCTTTGCTTAAAAATAATTAAACTTTTTCTATTATCTTAGGCTAGATTTCATTTAGTAATTACTTCGGTATTAATTTACAAACTAAGACTTTATCTTTATATACGTATCTTTTAATTGCGGCGTGGCCTTCATTACATTCACGTATTATTTGGTTTATCTAACAGAAATTGTATATTTCTAGGATAAAAAGTAGCCTATGTCATTTTTCAGTTTATAGGTTATATTAAAATGTATGACCCTTGACCTGTTACTTTATTTGAACAAGAGAATGAACCAATAAATTCACCTTTATACATATCTATTATTATACAAAGAAACTGGATGACGCGTATTAATACATATTATTGTTTTAACATGAACTATAAATAATTGTCACGGCATATTTATCGAGATGTTCCTTTTTGATACACGTGACTTATTTAACAAAAAATGTTAATCAAAAATATTATTAAAAAACAATAGTGACTTATTTTCGCTTTTAGGTTCTAGAGAGGAAAAAATAAAGCAGAGTATCGAACGTCAATATCGATACACTGATAAAGGACATAACATACCTCCAAAAAAACACTCTTAAAAAATACATCAGTAAAGTTACAATTATAATTAGTAACTTTTATGAATTTCCAACTCTCAAGAAACTGTCTACATTCTATATTGTACATTGTTATAGTTGAAACAAAGGATTGCCTGAAGGTTTCTTTTAACAAGACTTGTCAAAAGAGCTTTGAAATAAAAATAGACTTTATTTTAGTTATATTATTTACACTATTCATTTCTCGCAGATGGATATGGCTTGTTCATAGATTAATTGAGGGAAATTGGGCTTAGTTCGCCGTGTTAGCTTTACCACGTAATTTAACATTAAAGAAAAATATTGCGAGGAATGAATACCGTCGAGATATTTACTTAAATTGTTATGTATGTGAAGTCCGTTAGTCAGCGATGGGGAACGTGATAAGCTAAACCCTAATTTCTATTATACTCTCCGTAGAAACTACACTCCATAGAGTATCAGCCTTCTAGTTATGCTGCTCTACAGAAGATCATGGACATTTTCAGTGAATGAAAAGTACATATCGCTGACTCAGTGTGGATTCTAAATATTGGCGAAGGACACTCAAACCTTTCCTCTTACATACATACATAAACTCACGCCTTTATCCCCGAAGGGGTAGGCAGAGGCGCCACCAGGACACCCACATTTCGCCTTGTATGTTTCGTCCCATGATGTGATAGGGGGCGAGCCTATCGCCATAACGGGCACAAACTCCTGACTCTGGGCTGATAATGAATAGAAAAATCCAATATCACTTTGCCCGACCCGGGACTCGAACCCGAGACCTCAGCTTTGTAACCGTACCGTAATACAACTACGCCACCGAGGCAGTCACCTTTCCTCTTCCCATCCTTTTTTCCTTCTCGCGCTCTTCCTTATTTGATGGCAACATATCCATGATCCAGCGTTGTGGATGTTCATGGGAGGCAGTGATCAGTTATCATCACGTGGTCTGTTTCCTCGTTTGTCGGAATGCAATAAAAAAAAAACATAGAATTTTTCTCAGACTATCCTTTACATATAAAGTGAGCTATTTTTTCTGTTTTCTTAAACATTTCTAACCACACTAAAGTATATACTACACATTGGGAGCGTTTACAAACACAAATTTATCATGCACAAACACCCGTGCCCGCAGCAAATATTTGTTCGCCATACATTGAGTCATCCGTGGGGATCAAGCTTGTAACTAATTCTTAATTTATATCATTATTATATTATTTAATAATTGCACTAAGGACTAGCACCTTTCGTTTTACTGGCAAGTCAGGGTCTACGAATCTTGCAAGATTAAATATTATGATAGTATTATGAACGTAATTATTGGCATAAAAAATATTGTAAGGAAATAGACTAAACTAGACTCACTAGACTGTCGTCTACACAGGCTTTTGACGTTCAACAATAATTCATACAAAGAATACATTTCAACGGACGTTAATATATTTATATTGGTATACCACGTGATAATAGGTAGATACCTTAAACCATAACTCACTTAAGTAAACATACATTTACAACATATCCCTCTAAATCCCTCACAAAAATGTTTTCTTTCCCGCTATCAATTTATTTTATTGTTACGTGAAGAAATACGTGAATGACCATTAATCAGGGCCCAGGTGCGTCGCAGGGCATCTAAAATTAAACGCAGGGCCCATAAGCACGGGACCCTCGGCCCTGTTATGTGAATGGGGTGATGTTACGACACGTTATGCCACGCCACTGGTACTAAATATCTGGAGTCGATTATTTTTTGTTATAGAGAAATTAAATGCTGAGGAATTATATTTATTGACTTAAATAATAACAAAGTATGAACTTTCTTATTAATAAAGTTCTACTGTATGAAGTCTGTAAAAACCGCGACACAGAAATAAGTTTGCTGTTAGTTTTTTATTCCCCTGTCAGGATGTGAACACATTTAAGATTTTCCTAATGTTTTGAATTTTCTATCGCTGATTGAGAACCGTGTTTTTAATTAGTTGCTAGAAAAACACTACAAAATAAATCTTTGTGCTATTTTTATGTCTTATTTTGGTCTCAAAATGCTAACAAATTGCTTACTATTAATCAATATATTAACTAAACCTGGCGTCTTCACGTGTAGTATTACAAGTGTGTCTCATAGGGCCGGGCATGTACCTCCCTCATTTACATGGCGAGTACACGCCGCGGCGGCCTGTAATTCCTCCACTTTAATAAACCCTTAATTTGCGCTCGACGCTCGTCTTTACGACGTATTCACTAACTCCGCCAACTTGCGAACTTATTCCATTGTTACTTTTATTGGGGGAATTTAGGCGTGTGGTATAAGGGTTTGTGAAGTCATAGACTGGTAAAAAGCGTAAATATGGGAATTAATTTGTCGCTAGTGTTTTTTGATTGACGTATTATGGATATTGATGTAGGATTATAGAGTTTTGTAAAATATTTTTTGATTTGCAAGAAATGCATAATATTTGGTAAATTATTCATCAATGTCGCTTAGTACCACGTGTAGCAAATGCTTACGAGCGTAACCGGCTTTAGGGAAAAGGTATGAAGTTGATGGAAACAATGTTTTTATATTTTCTGTGAGATACTGATAGCAGTAGGTTTATTCATGCTATTTACGAGACTGGGTATCATTATTTATTAATGAGAAAACATGCAAACATTTTTCGCATTATTCTAAACCTATAACATTCCTTTGATATTTTATTTTGCTTATTTTATTCTAGTATTTTTGCTAGTCTTAGACGACGATAACTTTTCATCAAACTCGATGTTTCCTTTACTAAAAAAAAATGTATGATTTCGATTTCCCTTCAAACAACAAACTCCGCAAATAAAAGCTAATCCCCAAAACAAACATTAGAAACTCATGTCCTTATACTTTTCATGTCGCGAAGATCCCTCTCAACATTTATCAACAAAAACGCAACACTCGAGCAAGGAGGCGGGAGTGAGCGGTGCCAAGAGTGCCCGCGCTGGAGCCAAGCGACTCCGGGCCCACGGCCAACGATCCGAGCCAACGCAGACATTATTATGTGGATTAAAACATGTTTAAACCAAGATCTCAACATGCTTTATTGGTGTTGATGTGACTAATGTCTGGAGAGATAATTGTTATTGCTTGTAAATTGTGTTTTATGGTGCAATGAAGTATAGCAGGATTATTCCTTCAGAGTTTTAGTAACTAGAAGATTCAATTTATGACTCCTTGTATTTTATGACTTGAGTCATCTTTCAATTATAAGATTTTATTTGGGGCTTATATATTTATTTATGTTTTATATAAGTTAAAATAAAAAATATACAATAATAACGATTTTACTTTTTTTTTTTTAATTTTTTTTTTACTTGTCTGGCAAAAAAATCGCACTATGTCTGTTGTTATTTGCCACGATATTATGTAGAAAAAAAATTTAATTGTGGCGTTTTATTCTAATAAAAATGTATTCAACTTATCATCCTCCTCGCATTCTAATACAAATCCAGCCACTAAGTACCAACACATAAAAATAAAAGCTGATCCGGTTAAGTCATAAAGCACGCCCCACTTTACGTTCAATACAACACAATCACCGCAAAACACACAATCCCAGTAATAACACCAACAATCATTTTAATTAAACAATTTCTATAATTTAATTAACACGCGTTTGAGACGAGGATAATTACTGACTCGTTGTTAGCGAGAAAGATATTCAACTGCAATTATGAGTTTTAAGTTTAGGCGGTAAGGTTGAATTTGTGTTTGTACAAGGGTTTATGTGTGCTGTTTTGGATATTTTGTTAATAATTTTGTATTGAAGTGAAGATGTATTACTGCTTAAAATATTTTTTGTATGAAATAATGCATTTTTAATATCTGAATAGAATTGGATGAAGTTAAAACCATTTATGTATTAATTAAGTTTGTGTGGTTTATTACCGTTCACCGTAGCTTCGTAGCGACGTAGACCATAATAGCGTAGGTTCGTAGCTACGACGGAAAATAGGATTAAACGTAGCACTATAAAGTTCCGTACCACTATGATTAACTACGCCAATGTTTATGAAGATTAGCATCTGAATTGTCTACGTCGTAGCAGTGTAGCACCGTAGAGGATAATCGTAGAATGGAATCGTAAAAGTTGCAGCATAGCAAGTAAGAGTTTACTGTATCTTTAATTATATTTGTGCTGTGAATATAAAGTACAAATTTTAAAAATATTGTTTAAATTTAAATTATTTTTCATAGACGCCACTCCATTCCACCGATGTTACTATTCACAGTGTTCTTAGAATCCAGGAGAAATTTCTGTCAATATTTTACCGCACTTGTATTGTTATAACGATTTTTTAATACTTTATTTCATCGTTTTCTTTATAACTAGTAATACGACCAGGCTTTACCTAACTGCTGATAGGTAATTTCGGATAATATAAGCTTCAGCTCATATTACGTTATTTAAATGCATGTTAAAAACGATCAAAAAAATAGTAATAATACATACATACATAAACTCACGCCTTTATCCCCGAAGGGGTAGGCAGAGGCGCCACTAGGACACCCACATTTCGCCTTGCATGTTCCGTCCCACGATGTGATAGGGGACTAGTAATAATATATTATTATATTATTTAATTCTCACATCAAAAACGAATAATACATTTTTTAAGAGTCCTTTAAATAGCTTAAAGTATCTTCCTTATCTAAGCTTTACAACTTTTAACTTGTGAATTTCCGCGGTAACTATGTTTGTCAGGCGCCACTTGCCGGTGTAATAGCGGGCGTCGGCGAGCCATTACCTCCACCGCACCGTGACGTCACACTCTGACGTCACGGCGAGCGCGCCCGTGTGCCATACTAGTTCACATTTTAATCGGTTTAAGTTTTAACGAACTACTTCTTGGAATTTAGTTGAAATGGAGAGAGTGTTATTGAGAATTTTGGTAGTTATTAAAGTTTGGTTGTTCTATTATAATTCTCATTTTAATAACGTTTTGATTTTTTTTGGTCTCTTGAAAGGTTGTAAATTTCAATGCCACTGATTTTCAAGACATATTATTTTTAATATTATATCTTGGTGTTCCAAACGGTATACCTGTATATGTCAAGTCTATGTACAATTATATGTAAATATTTTGTCTCCTACCTAATAGGTGCTATAGGCATCGAGTACAATAATAACATAAATTTCAACGCAGAGCCAATTTTATTTCCCAATAAGAAAATTTAATTGTTTTAATTTGAAATACAATAAAATAAAAAAGCTAACCTTCACCAATTTACCTGACGTTAGTCCAAAGAAACCCTCCTGAAATCTTTACAATTGACAATCAAATCACAAACATAATTATAATGATAATATGATTCTGACTTGGTTCAAATATTTGCGCCCACCACAAACATTGGTGACACGGATGTTGGATATAAATCAATTCGTCTTCATCATGCATGTTTAATGGATGCATTAACTAATGTGCCGTGCGTCTTGATTAACACTCAGATGTCTTAATACGTAAGATATACGTGAAAGATAGAGATAAGCATACTTCTATCTCCTTCTACGTATTCTTATCCTACACTTCTGGTGGGTCAGGTCCACTTTATGGACAAATGAAGTGGTAATGGTTGTTAAGTCCAGACCGATTCTTACAGGCATCCTTGAAAATCTTTCAATAGTAATAGAAATCCTGGGTCTAAAGACCTCTTAAGGTTCTTCTTCTTTTTTTTCTTCAACCTATATATTCAATTCTGAGTGTAGGCCTCTTTTAATTCAGGCCAGGTTGTTATGTTCTCTTAAGGCTAATTACTTTCATCCAAGTGATCTGGTTCTAATTTGTCAGCTCCGTTAGAAGTTAAGGACAATCTTATATTTTTAAACATCTCGCCGAGTTTCAATACTTGGTATCATTTCACTGTATATGAGTTTTAAATTCCTGCTTACAGGATATTGAGTGGCGGAAAATTTGGATGGGATGATCTCTATTCTTGTTCTTGGATTATATTGGCTATGCATCTCTAGTTTAGACCAATAGATCTAAACTAACCCCCCATAATTAAAATCGCTCCGTCTCTCTTCAGGCATAACGGAGGACAAAATATGAATGATACATAGATTGCCGCAGAATGGTTGATTATTCACCGACCAACGAGACTGGGTGCAGTTAGTTTCCGTCCATTGCGGATGCAAATGCAAGTAGCCCACGGCGATCGCGACGATTACTCCGCCCCTTCGTCTACCGCGAGGGGTGGAGGGGGCGAGACGGTGCAATTACCGCGCAATTTACTTCTATTTTAGTGGCTGGTCGCGTATAATTGACAAGTTATGGCGCGCGCTAACTATTTATGAGCTATTAATTGTCATGCATACACAACACGCATTACTGCGCAGACTTGGTGTTTCGTTTAATTGATTAATTAGTTGTTGTTGGTAATGGATAGATATTCTGAAGTAACTTTAACTATATATTGTAGAGCGATGCTGTGGAAAGTTTTGATGACAAGAAACGTAGTCAGGTTCGACTGGAGAGAATATCTAACATTAAACTGAGATAAAAAAACAACTTTTTTGTTCCGTTTAAGCCAGTTAATCAAATAGTCAATGATCTTTCATCCTCAAAAACGGTCGAGGCAATTATGACTCTTCATATTTTTTACGGTTTATGAGCAATCGCTATTATTTTTTTATAATATCGCTTGTTGCTCTTATGCTGTATAAAGTTGGGAATTGGGACCAAAGATAAAACAGTCTCTACCAGCAAGAGTCTCAAAACTTCATGTTGATGTGGTCACATCCCATGCGTTTGTTAATCGAGAAGATCCTCTTTATCGTTATAGCGAAAGCAATTTCCTCAGGTATTTTACTCCGATTGTTTGTAAAGTTATAGATATTAGAGTCACGCCCAATCTTGCCGTTTAGATTGCACAAGAAGGTGTTATTTTCCGTTTGGTCAGCACTTCTGCGCGTATCGTGCTAGTTGCTGCAAATGTGAATTGCAATATCATAAAAACTTGCAATGTAATACCCACAGTCCCGAAGCTACACCTAAATTTAAATTAATGTAATTGCAATTCAGAATTCCTTACCTTGTGGAACTTCAAGTTGTCTCAATAATGTGATACAATTAGATCAGATTAGGGTTCAGACAGCGCAGATTATTTATCAATAACCATGGTTTTGTAATAAAAATATTAAGGAAAAATAGTTTATTACTTTACTTATACTCGTAATACGAAAAATATTCTATATGTATGTTGAATAAACATTTATTAACATAAAAAACGTCTCCTTCTACATACTGTCGTAAAACCTATTGCAAAGTTTATTCCCGACACTCTTGTCGGATTGGACTATGTCTGGACCTCTGACCAGGAAAAGTGCTGATCATAGTATTGAAAAGACTCTATTAGTTTTCAATTTATTCTGTTAAATTGTAAAAACCAAAAACAACAATCTAGCAAGAGCAATCTCGATCCTTGAACAACATGGCTCATAAATAACAAACAGCCACATAAGCGATATCCAACACGCGAGCACCTAATGTGCAGCGTAATTACAGCGGCGGTGCGGGTCCGACCGCGGGCACTAAAAATGAATTTTAATGGTCACTTACCCCGGGATAATGAAGACAGGGCGGCGCGCCGGCTGCGCTGCCCGGGGCGCTCGCTCCTAGTCGCCCGGGCTTCATGGAACCCTGTGCAAACGTCGGCGAATCACTTGTTATCTTTTGAGGATTGTTTGGATACACGCTCTTTTGTTTGTGGGTAGTTTATCAAGCCATATGTGCTAGTGGTATGAATCCTCTTTAGATTGAATGGTGTGGGCTGAGGCCATGGCTTGAGGGCCATCATGGGTACGCAACGTGGATAACTAATGGCCAAAAGGTTCTCAAGTTGATTCCATATACTGGGATACGGTTTTTTCGAACGATTCTTACGCCTTTGTTTAATCTACATTGTTTTTTCTGATCACAGTCTAATAATGAGACGCAAAATTAAATATTAATTTAAAGGTTGCGATCGAACCTTTCCTCGCAGTTGTATCAACTATAGATACAATTTGATGACAGTTTCATTGTTTAAACTTCTTAAAGAAACCAGTTTTTGCTTTAAATGGCTATCAAATGCAGCGAAAGTTACAGAAAATCGTTGGATGCAGTTTTCAACAGTCAAAGCTGGAAATTCTTGGAGGAAGTCGATCTTTAGTATGTTAATTTTTTGTGGGTGAAAATAGTGACGATAGTGTTTGTCCTGTTGGCTGATTTTCCTAGTTCTTACTATGTAAAGAGGCTATTTAATTTCCAGGTTGACAAGTTCAGTGAACTGGCTAAAAACTCTATATTCTGTTGATAAACTACAACACCACCTGTACTATCTACTACTCCAGTCTCTTGGTTGAGATATAAAAAAAATATTGCAAAAAAGCCGCTATGAAAATATTATTTACCAACATCGTAGCCCTTAGACACAATATTGTGTCACCCTGTCCCCAACTCGCAAATAAGCGGAGGCATGTATGACACACCTAATTATTTGGAACTTCTAAAAGCCGCGTTATTTAATACCGCTGAAGTTTGCGAAGCTCGGGCAAAAGTGTAAGACGCAGTTACTTTTAACTCGCTGCGAAAGCTTCGGTGCGAAAGCTTCAGTGCAAGATTCTTAAAGTTTACTCGCGGCGAATACGAAGATTTTATTTAACTACTTCTTGAGCGGTTTTACTATTCTACCTTCCGCCGCCGAGGAGTTGCTAAAATTAATTCTTTTGTATTTTGAATAAATATTCATTTTGCGTTTTATTCATTTTTAAAATTCTGCTGTTTCAGTCGAATGTCTTAATATAATATTTTATACAATTTGTAAGTAGTATTTATGTCGATTATTGAGCCTACTCATAAAACCAAATGTTGGTATAGGGCATAATCATGTTTTAAGAATATCAACTAAATTCATCAGTTTAAAGGATTGGTTTATAAAATATTATCCTTTAATTAATTAGATTGGCAAACTTTGGTATTTTATCTATGATCGCCTATAAGGTTGACAATCAATACACTAATTTCCATCATTGTTAAACAAACCTAATACAAACAGCCCTCCACACCTAAGAATAAAAAAAGAAAATTTACCACAAATAACATTCCCTCGGTGAGTAGCAGAATTTCTTCAAATAAATCATCTGGGCTGGCAAAAAACTATCACGTCATCGAAAACCATGTCCCGTCAAACACTCGAAGGGGCGGCGACGCGTTGTCAATAACAAGAGCGGATGATAAATTCGCCGCGTCGACGTGTCGGCAGCGTGTCGGCTGCGTGACGGCAGCGTGACGGCGACCCGCGTCACTCCATTGTCATATTGACACAGCAGCGTGACACGTGATGCGTGATGGGCCTTTCTGATCCGTCGAAGGGTTACATGTTTGTATTTGAACTGAGCGGTTTTACAAATACCCAGTTGAGGGTTGATTATGCTCGGGTCATTAGGGAGCATGATGACGTAAAAGAAAAACTAAAAAATATAATATGACTTCTGGTATTCGGCATAGTAAAAACACTGCCACGTAAGGTGATATTATCAAATTATATATGACGACCTAATAAGATTAACATAAATATCTCTATATTTCCTTTTTTCTGTCCTCTATCAATAAAGTGTTCGTGGTTAATGGTCATCAATAAATCTGTGTCAATAAACCATTATCACCAAATATATCGCTTGCTGATCTAACACTTCAATATTTAAAATGTCCATTAACGATTTACGACAACCCTCATGGTCCTTTATGATCCTTTATATGTACGTCACTGAATTTGTTAGGTTTAGTATTCAGCTGCAATGCAATAGATTTTGTTATTACTGATGTTTCACAGAAAAACGAGTCCAATTTTCACGTCCTAAAATTAAATTAAGGCGTGTATTTGAAAACTTTGATATTCTGTCGACTAGTTCCATTCGAGTGTATTTACCAACTATTCCGTTAGTTTCGTCCGTATGAAAGTCTCGATACCTACTAGGCTTTATTGAAACATAGAAAAAAAATATACTGCCATAATTTCACATATTGTCTTCCAGCGTTTGAAGTTATAGTATAATACAATACTTATATAGTATAATACTTATTTTGTAATAATATATTATAATGTAAGTAACTCTCGATTTTGTTTAGCGCAGTAGATTCATTTAAAATGACTATTAAAACTTCTGGGTATGTTAAAAGGATAAACTCTTTTCTAATTCAATTATGTAGAGATGGTGGTAGCATTAACCTCCTGGATGGCGATCCTACAACTTGACATTGGGGAACCCCTTATAGTGATAATTATGTATAACCGGTGGATTCTCTATTTGGGTTGAGTCGGTTTACTATCAGGCGAATTCTCCCTGTGTTTACACAATGATAACAAACGTAGTCACTTCTCCATGCCTAAAATATGAATTAATAAAATAACTCCTACTCTGTCTGGTGGCATGTAGCGGCACTCGGATGTAGTTGCGGCCAATTACGCTCGTTAAATTCATAAAATTAGCGATGGAATAATTAATAGCTCAAATTAAAAGAGGAAATAAAACGCAAACTGCTTCAACCGCAGCGGGCCGACATCAAAACGGGAAAATTTAAAGCAAATAGAAAAGCCCAAAATTTGGTCCATTCATCAAATCTGATGAACTAATTATCGTGAGAAATTAACTCGGATCGCGAGCGACCGCAAGCGGCAGGTGCCCGTCGATTTGAATTTTTAAAACGATCCCCCACCCGCGATCGGAGTGGGGGTCCCACCCTGCTAAATACTTGAAACTCTAATTGAATATACGTGTCGCGAATCCGGTATAATCGCCGATGCAGTTAGGGATGGGTGACTGAAAAAGGTAGAGTCGACGCGAACGTCGGCTACGATAGACCGCTTGGAGAGGATTTTGTGGTTGAACGCCGCAAATTAAAGAAGATATTCAGATCACTAAATTTGTAATTGTTTTGATGGAAAGTTTTGCCAAATTTTTTTTTTTAATACTCTTTTATGCATGCCATGATAAATGCATTTTTTTTATTTTAATTCTGTCACCTACACAAAACTTTCTAACCGATATAGCAATTTTTTCCCAGGATAAGACTAGGTAATTAAATAATTATACACAAAAGTTACGTTATCTATGAATTCCATCCATATATTTTTGTGTTATTTCACATGCAGCTATGCGGTGCCTATTTGTTTTAACCCTGAGAAGTTTAGACAGTAGGGCTTAAAAATTTAAATACCTGTAAAAAGTAAGGTATTTAATTCGCTAGGTGCGTTTACGAAGAACGATGAGGAATAACGCTTCATTTCAAACAGTGGAAAATTTATGATGGAAAATAGGAATCCATTCAACAATAAATAAAATTGTAATTCTACTGATTTTAAAATCACATCCAGCAACATAAATGATTTCTTAAAATCACCATTTCAAACAGACTCAAATAATATTGGCGAGATATTTTGTTTCGCGGCACCCCTGTCCCAACAATGGCCAGCTTGCCGAGTTTTAAATTTATTCAGATTAGCGAAAGGATTTGTTGGCGGTATTCGGCAATATTTTCTCCGTAATAAACCCATTGTTTCGAAACTCTGAGCCACTGAATATCAAAACATCGACTAACTTCTGTCGCGCTGTCTCTAATGACTTTCTTGTTACTTGAAACAAATTTACATTTTAATATTCCACATTGGATTGATGCCTCGTTTCGACAGTCTGAAATTTCTTGATTATAATACATTGTCGTGCTTCGTGTGTAATTATAAAATTTAATATTACTAATTTAGATATTATTGAAACATGAAAACAGCCTCTCTGTTACGGTTCGTTCGATGATAGAGATTTCCGGAGAATCTATAGCTAGTGTTAGAATCACTACATGGATAGCGAATATTGTAAACTATGGTGAAAAACTTTTTTTTCATGTGGATGGAAAAATCTTACAAGTTAACAGTTGCATTGTAGTAACTTTTCATACTAGTTTCAAAAGGATAGAGTTCTGGAATCCTCGAAGCTTTGAAGATCTCAACAGTCTTTGGTATCGAGAGTAAGTCTCAATTTTATTACTTTATTAGCAATTTCAATATATTTGACGCCATAGGATGTTGGTTTACTAAATAAGTTGCTTTGGGATATATTATTATGCTTATTTAGTCAGTATGATAAAATTAAAAATATATTTAAGTATCATCTGGCTTGCAGTCACCGTTTTTAGGATTTTAACCGGGGATGTAATACATATTTTATTTTTACTATAAGTAAATAAATAAATACACCCAACAGTCACATACATAGTCCTGACCCCACATTAAGGTCAATTAAGTCGTGTGTCATGGGTATCAGAAACTACGAGAGACTTTTCGGTTTCACAAGCACCGAGGCCCGTGACATATATTAATGGGACTCATAAACATTTGTCTCGGTGCGGGAATCGAACCCGCGGCCTCTCGTTTTACAGCTAATTAACTGCGCCACGGAGCCTGTCGGATTATAAACTTCGTATGTGCAAAAAAATAATCTTTGCTTACGACACCACACCAACAATATATCGCATTATTTTTTTATCCAAATTTAACTTATAAAATAAAGGGAGTCTATTGACATCAGCATCAGCGCGGAACTAATAACCGTTTAATATCTGAGAAAGTATCGGCGCGTGTTAAGTGTACGTAATTACAGGGCCGCACTCGTCCCAGCGGGGGGCACTCCACGGGATTTGTATTCAAATCTGCGTCCGGACCGTTCTTAACCCGACGGTGACGGCGGCGCCCGTGCTATACGATACATGGGCCACGTCGGCCACGTTTCAGGCCGAGGGCGATTTACATGTCACGTGATTATGTTTGTTTGATTTTTATTTTTTTATAAATTTTATCAACTGTAACTTATGTAAGTTTGAAACGGAGTATATTGATTATGTATTTATTTCAAATAACACATTTACAACAATTTTTGAATTGCACTCCTGAGAGAATGAATATCTGTTTATTGTCGTGGACATTTCTCGGAGTATTTTTCAATTAATTTAACCACACAAATAAAAAATCGATTATAGACTAGGTTTTTATGTGTTGTATAATAAATACCATTAAAACGTTTAATTTTGTTGGTGGACTATTTAAAAAAAGTGTAGAACAAGTTGTGGGCAGGCGTAAAAACAATCCGAATGAATCACTTAGCACCGATGTCGCTTCAGTCAGCTATGATAGAAAAATCGTAATCGTATCGGATACGTGTCGTACACATGTGAACATTCCCCTGTGGTATGGTCCATCCCATGACACCCTGCAAGACGGCTATTAGATGAGACATGAGCGCCTCTACGTCTCTACGGCTCTACCAGCCCCCGTTAATTGTTATCTCTACCGCCTCTACCGTCTCTACGATGGCTTAAACCGGCGGCTTTATTGGGTTTATTTGTTTATTGATTACTCTCTAATTGTCTTGTGTGGCGATTTATTGTGTACATAGTACCTTGTCTGGGAAGGAATTTACAAGTCAGTGGTAGTTGCTGACTGAATAAATTCAACTGCCATTAGAAGCACGAAGGGAGGAGTGTTCGGTGTACGAATGGTAAAAGGTTTTTATAGTATTTTACATTTAGAAATGTATATCTTATGTTTATATTTAATGATTCAATTAAATTACCAAGATAGATTCGTTGAAGTGTTAAAAATAATGTTAAAATACCATTTAATACATAATTATTCTTTGAATTATACACATTATATATGATATTATGTCGAAGCGTTATAATTTTTTGATAATAATAAATTAGGGCATTTCTTAGCTATGTAATAAATATGAACTATAACCAATTTTCATGTTCCGAATAGTAGAAAATAGTACATAGTAAACATTTAACCATAATATTGTGTTAAATATAATATGATCTTAACTGACAGATTTCTCAAAATACCGGAATCGCTATTCATTAATTTAAAATATTCAATACTTTACCGATAATTTTGACTTTATAAATACCTTCCGTGACATCAAAGCCAAACGGAAAAAATAAAATTTTCCAAATCATTATCCAAAAATAAATATTTCAAAAGATAAATATAGTAAATCAAGTTAAAAGAGAGACACAATAAAGAGTTGTCGGAGTGAAAGTGATTTAGGGTTAAATCGGCACCGACGCGCCGATAAAATTAACTCCCTATATAATATCATTTGCTTAGAGAAAACGAATAAAAGAAACTCATCGGCGCGTGGAGGACGCGGTAGGGTGGTGGCGTGTGGTGCAAGGTTCGATGCTGTAACGGAAGTGACAGCGATTTTACTGCAAATTGTAAAGACATTGTTATGTTATATATGTGTATATATATTTTTATAATATAAGCCGTATAACCGCACAGGGCACAAAATATCCAGTGTCAGTAGGCCAGTATAATTGTACCGATTTTTATTATTTTTTATTTATTGTTTTTTGATAGGATTGATTTTAATATGAAACAATACAATATATTATATTTCTATCTTTTATACCCAGTCGTATATTGTTTAATTTAATTATTATGCCGACCGATCGGGTAACAACTAGAAAAAATTAAAATAATAATAATAATAACTGGCAACACTAACGATCATCAGTTGTGAACGTCAAATTTTCGTCGATTTTTCTTAATTTATATTACAATATACTTGAATTCCATCAAACAAAATTAGTCCACAAACAAATTAAATAATGCCATATCACAAAAACGTTAAACTTATTTCTAAAAGCAATAGTTGTACTCGTAATAGCAAAGAAAACATTTTGACAAAAGTGACAATGTCACCCAATATATTTTAATATAACGATGTTCACAAGATGAAAAAACGAGCCAGAAGCAAACACGCACGACCAACATCTCCCAGCTCGTCGAGCTCCGCGTCGTGGGCGTCAGCTTCGGACGTATTCGAAGTGACGCCGAACATCGACGCGTCGAGCCAACGCGACGAGCTGCAGTCGTCCCCGCCGCCACCAAGACCTGCGCGGCGAAGAGGACGACCCCCTCCAGTGGTGGGCTTGGGACCAGTGGGACCGAGTGTCCCGCCTACGGTCCCCGCTACCGGTGGAGTAGTGCGCCGCATGAGATGGACTCATCAAATAAATGAAAATGTCATGCGGGCCTACTTTGGGGCAACAAGGGGAGGAACTCACCTTACTGCGTATCGTGCTAAAATGCTGTCTCTGTTTCAGGCTTTGGAACCAACAGTTGAAGTATCATCCCAACGATTGTCGGATCAAGTGCGATTTATTCAGCGGCGTAAGTTGTTGGATGATGAAGCACTTGAGCGGTTGCGCACAGACTTAAGAGTTGTCCAGGACAACAATGTCCAGCCCGTCAGTGGAGATCAAGCAGCAGACCCAACACCAATACCTATTGCTGTTATTGAGGTGACGGACAATTTGGACGACAACGTAAGTCCCCAAGATGAACAGCGTCTGAGAGGGGCTTTGGAGCGTGCGATTTCGGAATTCATGCCTTTGTCGGCGTCTTGTAGACCGCGTCTTCCGCGTTTGCCAACGCATAGAAGAAATTTGGCGCTGATGGGAGCTTTGGACTCCATGTTACCTATATACCTGGAGTCCAGTCGGGATCTTGTTGATACGCACTCGATCCTTTACTGCGCAGCCGTCGCAGCATGTCGTGTGGCTCATGTTAATTTCCCAAATGAACGTAGAGCCACTCGAGATGTTGCGGCTGTGCCTGCCTGGCAGTGTAGGATTGAGGAACGTATCAACAGGGCCCGAACTCTCATCGGCAAGCTAATTTCCTTCAAAGAAGGAAATAGTAGACCGAAGATTATGCGTTTTGTGGCGCAGGCTTTTTCGGGGACTAACACCAGTCCTCGCAATTATAGACTTTGCGTCACGGAACGCATAGACTTCTACAAACAAAAAGTCTATGCGTGGGCAAACCGCATCCGCCGCTACAGGAGGCGATGGGATCGTTTCCAACAAAATCGTATGTTCCAAAGTGATCAAAAGAGGGTTTATAGATGTTGGGAGAATTCTCCACAAAGTGTGGTAGATGGGCGGCTACCTAGTGCTCATGAAATGCGTGAGTACTGGACAAATATCTGGTCGTCGCCTGTCTCTCACACTGAAGCCCCCTGGTTCAGTGTTGTAGATCGAGCTTGCAAGGTGATACCGGCTATGGAGGCCATTTTAATCAGTCCAGAGGACGTTCTGACCGCGATTCGTCCAACCCAAAATTGGAAGTCTCCGGGACCAGATGGTCTGCACAACTTCTGGTTAAAATGGTTTCCAAGTTCGCATGCTCGATTGGCAACACAATTCCAGGATGCGCTTGAAGGGGGATCACTCCCAACATTTATGACAACAGGTGTCACTCACCTACTCTTTAAATCCGGTAGTACCACGGAACCAAAAAATTATAGACCCATTACATGCCTACCCACAATTTATAAAGTACTTTCGCCGATAATTAGATCAAAAATTCAATGTCATATTACAACTAATCAAATTCTTTATTCCGGACAAACAGGTTGCAAGAGCGGGTCCCGTGGTACTAAGGAACTCCTTCTCATTGACATGGCCATTTGCCAACAGGCTCGTCAGAACCGAAGGAATTTATCAGCTGCCTGGATTGACTATAAAAAGGCATATGATTCGGTGCCCCATACATGGCTCATGAGAGTGCTTAATTTGTATAAAGTTGATACAAAATTGAGCACTTTTCTTGGGGCATGTATGGGACAATGGACAACTGTTCTTAAATATCCAGGCGCTACCAATCCTTCGGTGAATGATGAGCCGATTAAAATCAAGCGGGGTATATTCCAGGGTGACAGTCTGAGTCCACTGTGGTTTTGTATGGCCCTGAATCCCCTCAGTACTCTGTTGTTGGATTCGGGGTTAGGCTACCGTCTGCGGAGAGGGTCTGAGCCTATCTCTCACTTGCTCTACATGGATGATCTCAAGTTATTTACATCAAAACAATCTGAATTGATTGAGTTGTTAAAAATAGCTGAAAGATTTAGCAAATCAATCAATATGGAGTTTGGTGTAGATAAATGTGCGGTTATCCATGTAAAGCGAGGCGTGGTTGCGGTCTCTGATGACATACGTGTCTCAGAGACTGTAAGACTCAGATCCCTTTCGCCGACGGAAACCTACAAATATCTGGGTATGCCTGAGGCTCTAGGTATTAGGGGTGCAGACGTAAAACAATCGATAAAGGAACGTTTCTTTAGCCGCCTGACAAAAGTACTTAACAGTTTTTTGTCAGGTGGAAACAAGATTCGCGCCTTTAACGGTTGGGTTATGCCTGTACTTATGTACTCCTTCGGCATACTCAGATGGACTCAGACCGAATTGGACGCCCTGGATCGTAAAGTCCGAACTCTACTGACTGCACATCGTATGCACCATCCACGTTCGTCAGTAATGCGATTGTACATCCCGCGGAGATGCGGAGGCCGAGGTATGCTTAATGCTAAGGACCTGCATAATCGCGAGGTGTGCAATCTCAGGGATTATTTCCTTCACAGCGACGTGGATATGCATGGGGTTGTAGTGATGGTAGATAAAGGATTTACCCCGCTCTCTTTGGCGAATGAGAACTGGCGGAAACCTCTGGTGATGGGTATTAAGGATCGCGAGGAAATATGGAAGGGCAAGGAGCTGCATGGTCGGTTCTATCGGGCCCTCCATGGGCCTGATGTGGACCGATTAGCGTCTGTGTCTTGGCTACGTTTCGGTAACCTCTTTGGGGAAACTGAGGGTTTTGTCTTTGCAATTATGGACGAAGTTATTAAGACGAACAACTATAGGAAATACATCCTGAAGGACGGTACCGTCGACATCTGTCGGGCATGCCACCGTCCTGGCGAGTCCATCAGGCATGTTATCTCCGGTTGTTCGTATCTTGCTAACGGCGAGTATTTGCATAGACACAATCTAGTAGCCAAGATCATACATCAGCAAATTGCTCTTCGATATGGTCTTGTGACTTTTGAAGTGCCATATTACCAGTATGTTCCCCAACCAGTTCTTGAAAATGGTCATGCTACGCTGTATTGGGATCGGTCTGTTATCACAGACAGGACTATTGTTGCCAATAAGCCTGATATTGTGATAATAGATCGATTGGCGCGCCGGGCAATACTTGTTGACGTCACCATTCCGCATGATGATAACCTCGTTAAAGCAGAAAAAGATAAATTGACAAAATATTTAGATTTGGCACACGAGGTTACTGAATTGTGGAATGTCGACTCAACAATTATTGTCCCGATTGTTGTTTCTGCACATGGATTGATACCAAAGAGCCTCGACCAACATCTCCAGAGGCTCTCAATGGGCCGTTGGGTCATGAGCCAGATTCAGAAGGCAGTATTGCTTGACACGGCACGTATAGTGAGGAGGTTCCTCACTTTGGGGTCCTAACCACCGGTGGCTTGGGTCTCGAGCCTCGCCATCGTTGGGTTAATCTCTTTTTTTTATATTTTTATATGTATTTTGATTTTTTATTATATATGTAAAAATGTAAAAAAATAGTAAAATAAATAAAGAGAAATAACACTTTATTATTACACCACACAACATAAAATACAAAAATGAAACATATTTACATTTGGTGAAACAATTGGCCTTATCGCTAAAAGCGATCTCTTCCAGACAGCCATTCGAACAGGTTTTAATCAGGAGACACTGGCGGTGCCTCAAGAAATAATATGACAAGCTTTGGAATAAAGGTCATAAAATTTTATTTCTCAATAAGTTAACCAAAATCAGGCCTATTGAGTTTGACTCGCTGGATTTACTCAGAACTGGGTCGCACCGCGACATATCCAGTGGTAAAGTTAAGACCGATAAGTTTGTTTCGCCGGGTCCCTCAGTCAGGGCCGCGTTAGATCCGGTAGTAAGCCTAAGCTTGTATAACTCATGGTCATTGTTTAATCAATTAGACCTAAAAGAAGCTGACTGAGTTTGTTTCATAAGACTTGTCATAATAGCTATTTAATTGCATACATGACCAATAAACGAATTATCCATAAAAATACCCTTTTTACTGCCTTTTTTTTTGTGTAACAACGTAATATTTATATATAAAAAAAAATTTGTTCCTCTATTATAAGTATCGCCACTCCTTTATCACTCGGACCCAACTATAAAGCCAAAATACAAGGCAAGGGTAAAATAACGAGCTTAGAGCTAAACAAAGGGAATCGGGGTGGAGAGCGGATTTTTTCCGTCGCCATTTCTCTGGCCCTCGCCCGGGGCAGATGTTCGCGGATCTCTGCGAAGACGTCTTGGTGTTTTTATTGTTTGAATTATTTGTTTGTTTCGCTAAATGTAACCGCAGACTGAAACAAATAAACTCTGGATTTGTTCCAGAATTGGATATGGTTTGTTCTTTGAGGAATTGGAAAGAGGTGTGCGAGTGTTTTTTGTTATATCAATCCGCAATTGTATTGTAGGCGTCTTGTGTCTCAATTCCACATTATTTATGGAGACTGGTGGCTCGATAAACAGTTGTATTAGGTCATCAGACTTAATGGTATGTACGGGTAAATAAAACTGATATTTTGTTGATTATTTTTAAAATTTGAAGCATTCTAAATTTTATTTTTGGTATGAAATTACACTGCACCGTTTTAACTCATTTAAACATTAAAATAAATGAATTTGAATTGAATATAAGATGTCATAACATCACATATGAATTTTGGTCTCGTAATACATTAATTATATTAGCAAATTTTCTAGACTCAGACGAAATATACCCCAGCTTTGTCAGCAACTTACAGGACAAAAAACAATTGTTTCTCCACAAAGCTGTGAATAAACTAGTTAATATTAAAATGACGTTGTTATAGAGGCACAAGGGGAGTTGTGCGAGCCGAGACAAAACAAAGTATAACACAATAAAACACGTAGCGAAGGCTGCGGGGCATTCATTTTACACACGGACCACAAGTGAAATAGTTAATTAACCCTCCAGCAGTGAAAGGAAGTGGCGGGTCGGGCACATTTAAAGATAGGCTTTATAATGAGCTATATTTTAGTATCTCATTGCGTCATTAGTCGAATAGTAGAGCATATTATTTTGAGCTGTGAGATGTGAGGTCCTGGATTCAAATCTCAGGTTGGACACTTCACTTAGTAATTTTATTTTAATTTTTTTATAATATTCGTCCGGTGCTGGAAATTGAGAAACACTTATTTGACCCTGGTATTGCTAAGTATTCTAAGCAATTTACTGCGCTTTGTACATAAAGACAATTAAAGTCGCTAAGATCTCAGTAATTACTGTCTATAATATTCTTCAAATAGGGCACAACAGCGCTCCAACTCTACAATTTGGCAGCGATGATAGATTACGTGGTTTTACTCACGAGTATAAAGAATTTACCATCTATTAAACCATAGTATATAGACACATTTCCATGACACGTGTCTCGAAACTACATTATAACTGGAAAACTCTGCCTCTCTATAAAAATACGACGAAATTTTCCTCAAAATACATTTCAGCAAAAACTAAGTATTTAACACGCACACACGATGATATTAAAAAAAATAACTGATGCTTTTTTTTGGCTAAATTCTTATGATCATTGTGTCTGTAATCACTACCACCTGGCTTCGTTGTCGCAGTCTGAATATACCCGGTATATCCTAATATACCCACTGCTTCACTCCCGCAGTGCAGCAAGCCCTTACCCCGTATGCGATCGGTCTTTACTCTGGAGTCGGCGAAGTCAGTACTGTCTGTTTGTGTTGCGACAGCGGGGTGAAATGGGACGCGCCTGCGGCCCGCACTTTAACTCACAGCTCTGTGGAGTATAGTTTTGTCACTAGAATGGTACGATGGACTTGTGTAGGTGTTTTAAGTTGATTTGTAAAGCTATTTTGTAAAATAAATCGGTGTTAGGAAACAGTTTACGACTTTTAATCCTACCAATAAAATGGCTGTGAAAGGTGTGAATGGATTTAGCTATGTTTGCGAGTATTTCACGCAATAACTGCTGAATGAGTGTATGTGGGAATAAACGGTGGCAGTAACGAAACGTAATGAGAGTGAGTGAAAGTATCAGAAAGCATGAATGAATAGATGTGAGTGACAATGGCGGAACGACGGTGAAAGACGCAAGCGCATAAGACTATTAATGATTTCAAGACGTTTATTATTGAAGTGTTGAAGAGTAAAGTATATTGGAAAAAAGGACTTTTATTGCTCTCCGCACAACAACACCACATGTATACAAAACATTACAGTATTATAGGTTATGTATCAAAATTGCATACGGGCTATAGTTTACCTACCTGGATATGAACCGTGTAAAGTCGAGTCGGGCCGTTCGTTAATTTTAAAAATACCCTCAATTATACTAGCTTCATAAAAATGGTTTTATGTCGAGAGTACTTGCGAGTGACTATTAGTTTCCAAAGCACTCAACACCGAAACAAATATTTATTCATTACACATAAATCTGTTTTGGGAGTGGATCAAATGCGTCCATGGTTCCCGTTTCAGATGGAATCTCGTTTACTGCAGGGATTAATATAATAAAAGTTTTATAGGAAAAATATGATTTAAATATTTTTTAGAACATAATATTATTCACGCAATTCTGTATCTATATGGGAGCAAGTCAAAATCTATTCCAATTATGAAAGAGCAACAGCAACCTAAAATAAATATGATTTAAGCTTAAAACCTTAAACATCCTTTTTTATTTAACCCATTCAAAACACTTAAAAATTTTATTTTCAAAATCCTTAACTACCATAAATATGTTCACAAAAGGCAACCACTCCAACTTCCTCCGGAATATTCTGCAAAAAAACTTGGCCCTGGATTGTTGAAAACATTTGCATATGCAAGAAAAATAGAAGCTCTAACTAGCTGTGTGTGCGGAGTGTAATGCCCTCATTAGCACATATTAAAGTGCTGACGATGCCCATTTGTGTGGCAACAAGCGCAGTTGCTAAACGGATTCCGCTACTTGTGGACTGCGATAGCTGCTGGAGATTTTTAATTGTTTGTTTTATTGTTTATTTTTTATGCAATGAGGAGTAAACGAGATGGTAGGAGTGAATAATTAATCAGTGCTTTCTATGAACAGTTACGAGCTCAAATAGTCTGTGTTCTTCTCTTGAAGACATATCCTATAAGTATCAAAATAATGCAGAAGGATAATTCCATTTAAAGGTACGGCAAAGGAACCATCACGTAAGTCTCATTACTAGGAATCGCTATTCTACGTGATGGTCTGGACTTAATTAGAAATAACGAGAGTGCGTAAGAATTTTATTTTCTGAAGGTAATTGTTAGGCAGCTTTTACGACTTCTCAGCAATCTACTGAAGTAATTAAAAAAGTACCGTAATGTTATATTTATATTTTATAGTATCTATAATAAGATGTTATACCGGGTATATCCAGACTGTAACCAAAAACGCAGCCAGGTGGTAGTTTTAGTGACTACAGAGTACAGACACAATGTAGTTGCATTCAATTCCTGGCTTCGTTTTCGGTCGCAGTTTTTATATACCCTGTATGTTTAATTTTATTTATTTATTTATGTGTTATGTCTTGCCGACGAACTTATTTACTACACAATCTTTTGATCGTAAGATTATAAGTTTTCAATAGAAATTTTGATAACTTATAAATATTTGTTTTTCTACAGAGCCTCTCCTTTTCAGCCTCTTGTCTACAACTCATTAAAGGTTTTCAAAAAACCTTACATGACTTAAATAGTCTGGAAAACTTCCTTGGTAATAAACCCCAAAAGAAAAAAGAAATGCAAACTATAAAAGGTTTATACCCCGAAGCATATGCCTCGACAATGGCACAGGGAAGAAGTCAATCATTTAGAATTTACAGCCGACTGTCTCCGTTAGTCGTAAAGAGCAACTTAATCTGATAGTAAACGTTACGTTCACGCATTCAGCCTGATATGTGGCGCGTGAAAAATTGCTTATACTTGTTTTTCCTTTTGGTTTACCTCGGATGAATATTGCCTTTTATTTTTAGGGCAGAATTTTCAGAAATAATAACTATTTGTCAGGTAAAGTGCAGTAAAAAGAGATTAAAATAACGGGCATTTTAATATTTTCTGGACGAATTGTGGCTCTCATATTATATTCAATCAGGTAATATGATGGTTGACGGTTAAGTTTAATCTGTCCATTAAAAATTTGTACCAAAATACCTCTAAGTTTAAATCACCTCTAATTTTATTAGTTTGACGGAGGTGAACTTTTATCATAAATATTTTTGTGTATAAAATATTTTGTTCCTCAAATCCTGGAAGAAAAGAATGTAATTTTTAAACGAAACACGCTTTTTTATCGTGAAATTGGTATTAACTTGTAACCAATTTTCGTCGTAGCAATTTTCCTTGGCACATAATCTATGCTGTTTGAAGATCAATATTTCGATAACATCGTCATGTTTTGATCCGGGAGACATGAAGTTAAACGAAATAATGCAACTTGTAGTGAGAATAATCTATCTATTTATATCCTATGAGGACATGTTAATATTATTATATTTTTGATAAAAAGAAAATTTCATGTTCAAGTTTAACGATAAATATTTTTATTTATATTCATTTTGCAATTTGAAATGAAGTAAAGATCACTTATTTCATGATAGGTTTAAGTTTATTAATCTCTATTCCTTACATGACTGAGCATTAATCTCTATTATATAGGATTTCAAAATCATCGTGTTCAGCTATATAAATATCAGTTTCCATATCAATATTTATGTTGATTAAATTAAAATATAAATTCCATGCCCATACATAATAGTTAAACGCACAGACCGTTAAAGCGAAGGGCACAAGTGCAGTAAGGTACGAGGGGTGCGACCCCGCCGCTATTGTATTAGAATTATGTCGTAGTGTCGGCATACAATGGCCTTGTTGCACTTTATCTGATTTGTATGAATCCTTGTTTTTAATTTTATATGGATTTTCAGAGCTTTGCCGAGTTCTATATTTAAAACTTAATACATACATACATAAACTCACGCCTTTATCCCCGAGGTAGGCAGAGGCGCCACCAGGACACCCACATTTCGCCTTGTATGTTACGTCCCACGATGTGATAGGGGGCGAGCCTATCGCCATATCGGGCACAAATTCCTGACTCCGGGCTGATAATGAATAGAAAAATCCAATATCACTTTGCCCGACCCGGGACTCGAACCCGAGACCTCGGCTTTGTAACCGTACCGTAATACAACTACGCCACCGAGGCAGTCAAAACTTAATGCTAAAATAAATGGTAATAGTTTGGCATGCCATAGCTAGTTAATAAGACGGCTGATGTAAAACGAGACGAGACTGTGAGAGAAATATAGTGTCGGTTTCGAGTCTGTGTATTATGTTACCAATTGAAATTGTCTTGTTATTATTAAAACTCACGATACAACACAAAATGTTCTACTTTGCAGTTATATGACGTCACAATTTAAGAAAGATAATAACATCTCCAATAAATTTCTCTGTACATATTTTTTTCGCCTACATTACTTAATGAGTAAAATTCAAAACAAGAGCATAACTCCGCTCACGTATCGCCAAAAATAAGAGTCGGAATAAGTAGAGTCGAAATGTAGAGTTCACGCGGCAAGTTTCAGATTGATCGACAAAGTTAGAGTTTATTGCATGTGAGGACACTTCCACGGTTAGTTTTATTACTTATAAGTATTTTTATTGTTTCTCAGTTCACTTTTGACCTTTTCCAAACGAGTTGTTGTGCCAAGTTCGGATGTAAAAGTTTCGCTGATCATTTGATCGTGTAATTGAGGACTCTTGCTAGAGACTTGGGAATTGCGGTTTTTATTATTTTGATGACGAGGGTAAGTATGGATTTATATGTAACATAAAGATGAATGGGCTCTGATT